>JAANQP010000204.1:0-55585 GCA_011320165.1 Fusarium protoensiforme
GGAGGGCGGGGGGGGAAGAGAGGGGGAAAAAAGAGACAGACAGTTGGGCCGTGGGAAGGGATGTTGTATGTATTACAGCGTAGGGGGGGCCTGCTACCTATTCTTAGTCTACCGCCGCAAAGTAAGGGCTCTCCTCTCTCCTGGAAGAAACGGCACGAATAGATTCAAGGGCAAGCTTGGGGACGAAGCCGTACTTCCGAGACAGGACGGACTGGCCTCCACTAGAAGCTTAGCTATTGGGGGGGTGTGGGCTTTCTTGGGGTGGCTCGTGGGTAGGATCGCGGTGCCGAGGAAGCGAGGTGGGACGTAGGGGAATAGAGCGGTTGTTGACGATGACGATGGATGGGATTGTCTGTGTAATAGAAGGGGATGTAGATTGTTCAAGAGACAGAGGAACAGTATACCATCTAGAGGTAATTATCCGTCTACTTGCTTGCGTCTTGTTGCTGCTGCTGCTCTGCTCTGATGATAGACAGACCCTGACAGCCCTGAAGCCCTGAAATCCATTCCAAAACCGGGCGTCTTCAACTTGTGGATGTCGCCGTGCCGACTTGCCGGGGTCGATTGGGCGCGATCGGATACCGGCACGGCGCGGTGAGATGATGCTATCCCCCACTTTTTTCTCTCTGGCCTCTGGGCTCTTTGTTCTTTATTCTCATCATCTTGAGTATGTTTTTAATTGATTCGTGACCCTCAGTTCTTTGCTATAAAGGAACTCGGCTCGGCATATATATTCCGAAGTTTTTGAGTTGCCCGGGATTGGAATGGAGACAACTTGGACGATCAATGAGCCGGTATGCCGAACACTAACGAGATGGCTAGTTTGCTTTTCTCACGCGTCGTCGTCACCTTTTTTTTTTTCACTCAATCGCATCACGGGGTTATTGTCATTTGGTTTCACCGGTGGCGGAACGACGTACGAAATAACGGCTCTGACGGCATCGTGCGTTAAAAGAAATGCATTTCTAACAAGGGTGGATGAATGAATGAAAAGGAAAAAGGTGATGTTGATTTTAATTTACAAGTCTTACTCAGCAAACGATTCAGTTTGGTTCCTGAATTTTTGGCTGCCATGTGCAGCAGCGAACTACACTTGTAGCCGCGCGTCATCATTCTCTCGGCCCCGTTCAGACGACACTCACTTGACACTTCACCATCGCCGCCGCCGCTGCTCGGAAGGCTCATTCCCTCCTCTGTTGTTGTTGTTGCTGGCGTCTTCACGCTCCTCTCGTGCGTACCGTGCCCTCCTCTCGCTGCGCTCGAGGGCCAGTTGTCGGCTTATAAGCACCTGGGAGGGACGGTCCAGGTCCTCTTGGGTGAGGACGCCGTTGGCTCTCAGCACCTCCCGCTGGTCGCGGAAGATTTCCTGCGCGAGGGGGTCGCGTTCGAACCGGGCGTTGATGGCGCGCTCTTCGCTTGTCTCGGGGGAGGGGTCACGGTTGTATCTGCCGGCATCGTATCCGCGATCGGGGGAGGAGTCATGGCTATATCTGCCAGCATCGTGTCTGCGCTCGGGGGAGGAGTCACGGCTGTATCTGCCAGCATCGCGTCCGCGCCGAGTATCAGAGAAGCGGCTGCCGGTGTCCCGTCCGTATGGGGTGCCGGTGCCGGCATTCCGTCCTTCGGGAAAGACACCACGTCCTGTCTCACGTCCTCCTCCGAAGGCATCTCGTCGCCGACGCTCGTCAAAGCTGGGCTCGTTGAGGCGCTGAGTATCAGAGGTGCGGCTGCCAGTGTATGGGTTGCCGGTATTCCGTCCGTCGGGGAAGAAGGCATCACGACCTGTCTCATATCCTCCGAAGCCACCGTTGTTCGCCATGCCGGCATCTCGTTGTCGACGGTCCTCAAAGCTGGGCTCGTTGAAGCGCTGCTGGGTATCATCTCTCCCGTCACTGCGTCGAGGCCTCCCAAAGGAATCATGGCGTTGCCCGCCTCCCATGTCTAGACCGCTGAGCCGATCCTGAAGGCCTCTCTCCTCTGGCAGTCTGTCGTGCATGCGACGACGCTCCTCAAACCCACTCTGGCGGAGCCGGGCTTCTGTGCTGAGGGGAGGGTGCTGAGGGCCTCGGTGGTCATTGTTCTCGCGGCGGCACTCGTGATGGCGGCCAGAAGACCCGCGGCGGTCTTGTCCACCGGTCTCGCGGCTCCCTCTAAACCACGGGTCCGTCCTCTCCATCTCCGTCGTCCGTTGACTTATAAAGTCGTTGCGTCTGCTCATCAACATGTCGAACTCATCGTTAGTGACGCTCTCGAACGCGCTGGAGACGGACGCAGGATTTACGGATCGGCCCTCGGACTCGAGTGCGTCGGCGGCCCCGTAGAAGAACCGCACGGCGCCGGGCTCCATGGTCTCGGCCTCTCTTGGCCAGTCCCCGTTGTCGATCCGGGTGAGCCACTCCCTCGATGCCGCCCCCGACGCCGCGCAGTTGTGGCACCTTGGCTGGACGTCCCTGTTGGGGTCCTCAGGCTTGGTGAGTGGTGCGTTGAACACGGCGTTCAGGTTCTCGCTGGCCCTGGGCACCTTGAACGTCTGGGACGACTGGCCGCACCTGGTGCAGGCCAGCGGTGTCCGGCAGGAGGGACACTTCTTGTCGCGGCCTCCGACGCCGACCTCATTCGTCCGTTGAAGACAACTCTCGCACATGACGTGTCCGCAGAAGAGTACCACGCCGCTGGGTGCGTCGCCCGACGGCCTGCGGAACGTGGTGATGGAGAACTTTTGCAAGCAGATGGGGCACTGAGGCTTCATGGGCTGACCCGACGGCTGGCCTGTTGGGTTTTGCAGAATTGCATTCTTGA
Source organism: Fusarium protoensiforme (assembly GCA_011320165.1). NCBI lineage: Eukaryota > Fungi > Ascomycota > Sordariomycetes > Hypocreales > Nectriaceae > Fusarium > Fusarium protoensiforme. The sequence continues at coordinate 2,800 of JAANQP010000204.1, forward strand.
TATTGGGCCAGAAGTTCTCTCCCCCGTTCATGGACGAAATAGTGCTCATGGTGGCTGTCTTGGTTGGTGAGTAAAAGGTGAGTTTGCGTATGGTGATGTTGGTTGCTAGTGTTGATATCTACACTTGATTGAGTGTGGACGTATGAGCTGTGAGTGATGATGAGATGAGAGCAAGTTTCCAAGACATCTTTCAACCATTATATAGTAGAGCTTTGTATGACTGCCTTTGGTGTATTCCATGATGCCAAGGTGAACGTCTTGGAACTAGTCCATGTCAACAGTCAACTATCGACATAAACTGGAGCATGAACCTCGTAGAAGAGTTGTTCATGGGACAAAGGCATGGTTATTGTCAACAGAACAAAGCGGTAATTAATAGCAACAGGCACCGTGCCCAGTGAACACCATGGATATACAATGAATTTCTACTGTCCATTCTATCTACCACATGCAACATGCACATCAACACAAATGTACTCTCAGTTTTCAGCCGCCTTGACCTCCTCCTCCCCTTTCCTCCTCTCCTCGGCAATAATCTCCTCCACCGTCTTGGCGCTCACCCCCTCGCCAAAGTACTTCTCGGACAGCTCCACGCAGCGCAGGTTGGCCGACAGCTTGTTCATCGTCTCCATCCACTCGTCCATAGGGTCGCTATCGTAGACGATGCCGCCTCCGGCCTGCATGTACGCCACCCCGTCCTTGACGAGCATGGTGCGGATGGCGATGCAAGTGTCCATGGGTCCCTCGTCCATAAAGATCTTTTCCTCGAGCTTGCTGTTGTCGTCGACTCTTACCACGTCGTAGCCGAACCAGCCGGCAGCGCCTGCGTATATTCCTCTCTTCTCCTGTTCCAGGTCGTAGATGAGCTCCATGGCTCTGATCTTGGGGGCGCCTGATACGGTTCCAGCAGGGAAGATGGATCGAAGGGCGTCCCAGCGTGTGCACTCGGGGCGCAACACGCCCGAGACCTCCGAGGTTATGTGCTGGACGTGAGAGAATCGATCAATCTTCATCAACCGGTCAACCTTGACCGTGGTGGGGTGGCAGACTCGGTTCACGTCGTTACGAGCCAGGTCGACAAGCATGACGTGCTCAGCGCGGTCCTTCTTGGAAGCCAGAAGCTGAGCCGCAAGCTCATCATCCTCGGCGGCATTCTTTCCACGGTGGATAGTACCAGCAATGGCATGGTTGACGATACGAGGCCGTGAGCGAGCCTCGGCGGCGGTGTAGCCAAACCTAGAGTCCGAGGGGAGAGGGGCATAGCCGTCAGTCTTCATAAGACACTCGGGCGAAGCACCGACGATGTGAAAGTCGGCGCATGAAAGGAAAAACACATAAGGCGAGGGGTTCAGCGTGCGGAGGGTCCTGTAGATGTTGAAGGGGTGAAGCTTGGTGCTGCGGGAAAACCTCTGCGATGGTACAGCCTGGATAATGTCTCCCTTGACAATGTACTTCTTTAGCTCCGTCACAAACGTCTCGTAGCCCTTTCGGCCAACATTTGACGAATACTGTAGCTCCAAGTCTGATTGAGGGCCCAATGTCTGAGCGGGAAGAGGAGTGTCGGGCTGGTAGATGATGTCGAGAGTCTTCCGCAGGGTGGCGCAGGCCTCGTCGTAGGCGGGTTGGAGATCATCCGAGGGGTTCTCGGGGAGTTTCATGTGGGTGACGATGGTCAAAGTCGAGCGGAAGTGGTCGAGGGCGATGATGGTGTCGAACAGCATAAACAGAGCCTCGGGGATCTTGAGGTTGTCCTTGAGCGGCCGTTCGGTCTTGGGCTCAAAGTACTTGATGCAGTCGTACGAGACGTAACCCACGGCACCGCCGGAAAGCTTGGGAAGTCGCAGGGAGGGGATATCGAGGACTCGGTCTTTGGAGAGTTCGGCCTCGAGGACTCGGAGAGGATCGCCGACATGGTCGTAGCCGTCGCCGGTTGTCAAGACTTTTCGGGGGTCTGAAGGACTTAGACATTGTTTCACTCGGGGGAACACAGGGGAGCCTACTGGCGCCAATGAAGCTATACCGTCCAACAGTCTCAGTACTGCCAGTTGCGCTCTCCAGAAGAAATGAGTACTCGGCCGTCGCTCTATAAGTCGTGAGTCACAGGTTGAGCGGTCTAAGCCAGAACAGAGGGCATTTACCCCGACGAGAGCTTCAGGTACACGGCAGAAGGAGTCAGGAGATCGGCGGGGGTGGAGGCGCAGACGGGGAGGAGAGTAGGACGGTTCGTGTCGGACCAGGCCTGGTTGAAGGCATCGCGAGCTTCATCGGCAGAAGGCCGTATCTCGAGCTGACGATCAATGAGTCTACTGTCCATGGTGAATTGAGGATGATTGGGATGGCTGTAGTTACCTGCGCTGCACCATACATCTTAAGGAGATCAAGACAATAGCAAGAGGTGGCGTCTAGGAAAGGAGGGGAGGTAGGACAGGAACAAAGAAAGTGATGGGTTGGCTTGGAGTTTGCTACTTTTTCTTTGTCTCCATGCCAATTGACGGCCAATTGAAGGTGTTACTTTAGTTCGGTCAGAGGTGACTCCCGTAGGTTGGTGGGGGCGGGGCACACCGATAGCGGGCGGCTCAAGTAGATGTGAAGGTGTAGGGTAGCTGACTCTTCAATGGATGCCTTGCGCACGAGGCACCAACTTTGGGTCACTGCGAAGCTGGCTTCTGTATTCGGACTAGTGTGTCTCTTCAGCATCCCTCCACTGTAGAGCTCCCACCTCTCGACTCGCACCCACACGCGCCCATCAATCAGCTTTCGTCAGTGTTGCGACCGATTCCAACGCGCGCACCGACTTACTCTCGTTTCTGGTTCCAATTGCCAAATACTTTCCTTTTTTAAAGATACACCATCACTCGGCCCAGCATGCCTACCGATGAGCACCACGAAGAGTCGGCTGAGCCGACCGGCGATGTCGAGATGGCCGAGACCCAGAACACTCAGGATAAAGAGGAGCAGGAGAACCCCAACGGGAGCGAGCTTCCTTTCGCCGATGCCGAAATCGCAGAACCCAGAGTCACCTTTGCCAAATATCTCATGAGCCCGATCGTCACCCTGCTCATTGGATCAGGCGATCAGTCAATTCTCACGGCGCATCAAGGCCTCTTGACCCAGAGCCCCTACTTCAAGGAGATTTGCGACAGATTTGTCGAGGACGGCAGCGTGAGTACTTGGACTCTTTGCGCCTCGTGATATACCCAGTTGAGGCGTTGACACGCCGTAGCCGCGCCAGATCGAGCTCCCAGATTACGACATCGACACGGTCGGTAGCTTCCTCGAATTCCTCTACACTGGCGAATACTTCCCCAAGAAGCTCCCCGGCCAGCGCGTCCTCGAGTCGGACCCTACGGTCCCCTCGGTCGACAACAGCGGCGATCAGCTCCTCAAGCACGCCCGCATCTACACTCTCGCCGAGAAGTTTGGCGTCTCGGGCCTCAAGACCCTTTCGAGTTCCAAGATCCACTGCGTCAACTCGACAGCCAAGGGCGAGATTGCCTACGCCCGCTACGTCTACGCTTACACCAACACCGACGATACCACTGTCCGCGCACCCATCGCGAGCTTCTGGGCCACCCGTTCCCACACCCTGCGCGCCGAGGCCGAGGACGAGTTCAAGTCTCTGTGCTTGGAGCACCCCCAGTTCGGATACGATGTTCTCAGTATGTTCTCCTGCGCGAAGGAGGTGCTCAGTGCTAACAGATACCAGCTCGCGTCTTGGACGACAAGCTCAAGAGAGAGCGCAACGACAAGATGCACCCTGCCACAAGCAGTGGCCGGAAACGCGCGCGACATAGTAGCGGCGGTTCACGCGCCGAGTAACTGCAGACTCGTTGAGAGGGCGGAACTGGCCGAGATTAGGCCACTGGCGCATTTCCCGCTTTGTGTGATTGATTTTCTGGGATGTTCGTTTCACATACCTGGCGCAATGCTGTACTATAATTTGGGATTTACATCGGCTGCCAGATGCGGTCGCTTCAAGATACGGATATCATGGAACTGTTACCCTTGAGGAGAGTGAGTGGATAGCGCTTTTACTGATTCTTCTACAGTCGCGCCGAAATGAGTTCACAGCTGTTGATCTCAAACCTCGAAGCTCTTGACGCGGGAACGCAGAAGCCTCGGCGCGATCGATGATCAGAAGCGACAGACCGAGTGACCTGTCCATGGCCACGCCGGCCATGGCCGGCTCCGCTCGTCTATGCAATGTTTCTAGACGATCTCTTGGCCTGGAGTTTTTCTCGACAAGATGAGGCTCCGATGCTTGAATTGATCCTTTTTCCTCAACATGGAGAGGTGGAAGGTTTGCCAGGAGACGAGCTGACTTTACTAGCGGTCTACGGTACCATCTATCTGGCAAAGCGTCAAGCTCATAATACTCCGTGAGTGCGTACTGGATTTTTGAAGACCCTTGCTTTCTGAGGATTGGTACTTTGGACAGATGCTCCCTTCCCTGTGCGACATGTACGCCGAAGTCTCTTTGTATCAATGGTTGCGGCAGAGCGTCACCTTGAGGCACAGAAGCACTCCATATCTCGAAGGAGCATGGTAAGCATGAATTATGACAGTGGTGTAATGTCTATTTCTATGCTTGAGAGAAACCAAACCTCTTTTCAAACATGTCCTCATCATCAGCGTCCACCTCAAAGTCGAAACGTGTTACATCTTCGGCAAAGGGCCACAGATATTGACTCGTCACCCTGACACCAAGTTAGCATTTCCCCACTCTCATCGTAGGAGGCAACTCACCTGTGGTGTTCGCTGCTGGCCTGATACTCTGCCAGCGCAGCAGGATCTTGGTGGAAGCTCAGCAGGGCAATCTGGTAGCCCTTGCTCCGGGCGATGGGGTCTGTGATGGACGGGCCGCCTACTACCAAGCGCTGGTCCTTGACGCATGATAGGCTCTTGAGGGTTTTGAGTTCTTTGACAAAGGTCTTTCGGTGAGATTCATCGACGTCGGGTCGGAATTTGAAGAGGACTGTCCAAATGTCAGTTGAGAGAGATGATGGAACAAGGCCTTGGGACGTACCGATGTGGACGACAGTCATGGTGATGATTGTGTAGCATCTGATTTGCTATTTTTTCTTTAGATAAAGAAGTCAAGTTCGCCGTGGTTGATCATCTGTTCTTAAAGGTGTACGCATTTGAGGTGGTGTAGCCTGAGCGGAGCAAACCCGCAGGCTTCTTGACGGGGAATGTCCGTGGCTACTATGGGGACAGCTTCGCAACCATAAGCTTCGAAATAGCTGCCATGACTAGTAACCAAGCACCGCAGTTGTCAACATGGTTGTTTTTCACCCTCAAGTACGGAGTATACTTTACTGCAAGGTATCTTGCTCATATGCACGAGATTTGTCTGTTTGCATGGTTATATGAGAAGGGTAGTAAAATGATCAACGATGGGACGCATGAGTAGTTTTCTGGTATTCTTCATGATTTCAACCCAATTCTTTACTCTAAAGTAGTCATCAACCCTCCATCGTGACCAAAGTGTCTGCAGAAACCCTCCTCGCCTCCTCATTCAAAGCATCAATCTCAGCCTGCACAAGCGGAATCCCATGCTTCTCCCTCTCCTTCTGCGACAACTGCTCCATCTCTCCCGGGAAATAAATCCTTTCTACACCGGCCGCCTTGTCAGAGCCCACCACCCTCTCGTACAGATACTGCATCCTCTCGCGGAACTCGTCCAAACTCATGAATAGATCTGGCTTGATGGCGACTAGGAAGTGGCCGACGTCTGCGGGCTTGGAGGGGTCGTAGGGATTCGTGACGTGTCCGGCAAAGGCTGAGCCGGAGAGGACGCCTGAGAAGACGTCCATCATTATGGATAGGGCGGAACCTTTGGGTCCTCCCATGGGGAGCATGACGCCTCCGAGAGCAGCCCCGGGGTCATCGGTTGGGCGTCCTTCGGAGTCGAGGGCCCAGTCGAATGGGATCTTTTCACCGCGTCGCTTCGCCTTGTAAATCTTTCCTCGAGCTGCTACTGAGGGCGCCATGTCGAGGATGAAGTTCTCCATTGGGCCTTTGCCCGGTGCACCACAGGCGATGGGAGATACGCCCATGAGCTTACTCTTGCCGCCCCAAGCAGGCAGAGCAGGACTCGAGTTTGTGAATACAAGACTCATCATGTCTGCGTCGAGGGCCTGCTGAACAACCCAGGCACTCATGCCAAAGTGATTCGAATGCTTGATACTGGCCATGCCAATACCAAACACGCGAGCAGACTCAATAGCAGCAGCCATACCCCTATGAGCCGCAACAAAGCCAAAGCCATTCTTCCCATCAACCTGAGCAACAGCCGGCGTCACTTGACTCACTACAGGCTGTGCGCTGGCGTCGAGTACGCCCTGGCGGATGCGCTCCATGTACGAGGGGATGCGGTTCATGCCGTGGGTGTCGACGCCGCGGAGGTCAGCGGCGACGAGGCAGCGGGCGACGATGGCGGCATTCTCTTCTGGGACGCCGTTGCCTTTGAGGATGTTTTGGACCAGGCGTCGGGCTTCTTCAGCGGCGACGTGGATTTTGAGAGATTCCTCTGGGGGTTGAGATGTCATTGTGGGCCAAGGTGAGGAGTTGAAGATGGAGGAATGGACTGCTCAAGACGGGATGATGTGAAGAGAGTTATCTTGAATAAGCAAGTGAATATAATTATGGAATGAATTACGAATAATGTTCAGTTCTCAACAAGTGTATGGGTATTAATTGAATGTTTTTATTTCATCGTGACCTGGGTCATTGATTATCCTCTACAAAACCACGCGGTGTTTTTCCGTCTCGCCTCTAACCTCTGACGGCATCTCCCCGCTCCCCATCGGAGTTTCGCCACTCCATCTTCCACTCTTCACAACAACAGCATCTGCAGTCATTCATCCATCCACCAATAAAACACCTTCGGGCAGATTCCTAGAGATGCCGGAAGACGACAGCTCCAGTGGGCCGCGGACCCGGAGGCGGAATCAGCTGGGACGGAGAAATCCCAGGCTGCGCATGGCGTGTCTCCGCTGCCAGCGACGCAAGATACGAGTATGTTCAAGAAGTTGAGTTTATGGGGCAAAGAGCTAATCGATTAGTGTGATGGAGAACTACCCGCGTGTAAAAACTGTCGAAATGCCGGTGCAGCCTGTACAGACGGAGAAAGTGCCCGACTGAAGGATCTGCCTAGAGAGTAGGGTCAAGTATGCGTTGGTTATTCCTAGGTTAACGTAAAGATAGGTACATTTCGACTCTGAAGCGTCGCATATCTTGGCTAGAGGGTATCGTACGCTCGAGATGCCCCGACGTTGATTTGTCTCAGGAGCCGCCTCCGGAAACTAGAGAAGCCTCGAGTGAAGCTGCTCTGGATGATACCACAGATACGATACTCCAATCTCCTTCCGCTTTGCAGACCCAGGACTACGCCGATTCAGCCAACGAGGCAATCGTAGAGCCAAGTAATCAGCCTGTTAGGTCGGCTCCTGGGCCTACAGGGGCTGGTGCTCTATCCCACGAGATTGGACTAGTTTCTCTTGGAACAAACCAGGACCCAAGATACATCGGCCCTTCCAGCGGTTACTTTCTGGCGCGGGTGATGCTCAACTCGGCCTCGAAGCAGGATGAGAGGCTCAGCCGATCAGCTCGCGATGCACCTTTTCCTACCAAACTGATAGAAGCCATCCAGGGGCCTCTGCCTCTTCCGGCACGAGACATGGCGAAGCAGTTGTGCGATGCCTACTTTGACGCGATACACCTGCAGTACCCTATCCTTCACCAGCCTACATTCCTACAGATGCTGGATCAAGCCTATGAGCAGGAAGAGAAAGACCCTGTTGTTGCCTTTCAAGTATTCATGGTTCTGGCTATAGGGGCAACAGTACTATCTGGTCGGCTCAGGGCGCGCATCCCAGCAGAATCGTACTGTTTGTCCGCCCTACAGCATCTGGAACAACTCAACCTAGAAAATTCCCTACAGGGTGTTCAGTGCCTACTACTGCTTCTCATCTTCACCATCCACAGCCCCTTTGTCCGCTTGAATGTGTGGTACCTCAACTATCACTGCCTCGCCGCTCTGCTTGACCTGGGCCTCCAGCGCAACATCAACATTGGCTCTGGAATATCTTTGCTAGAGCAGGAGATGCGTACGCGCATATTCTGGGTCATTTTCTCTTTCGATCGGATTATTGCGACCATGATGGGTCGTCCTATTGGCGTGAGGGATGAGGCGTGTGAACTTCGTGTAAGTGGCATTTCTTCTTTACTAGGACAGGCGCTCACTGACAAGCATAGATGCCGCAAGGGTTGAGTGACAATGAGCTTGGAGATGTAAACCAGTCACGACACCCAGGAACTGACAAGGAGATGGACTTTGCGATGCATCTCTTCAGGGCTGCAAAGCTCAACTCGGAAATCAAGTATGTTGCCAACAGTATTGTCAGAGACTCACCGAGCTACGCATACCCCCCTGTTGTCGACATAAATCACTGGCAAACATCTATGCTACGCCAGTTGGACGAGTGGGCAAGCCAGATCCCCGTATCCCCCAACGAGCCATCCGAGCTCTATCTGAGAACGACTTGCCAACTGCGCTATCACGGCTTGAGAATGCTTCTCCTCAGACCCAGTCCCGCCATACCCAAGCCTTCCAGCGAGGCTCTGGTACAGTGTCATCAGAGTGCTCGCGAGAGCATCAAGTTGTTTGACAGCTTGTACAAGAAGAACCTCTTGGTCCACAGCTGGGTGACTTTTCACGCCCTTGTTCTCAGCACCATCACCCTGCTGTACTGCATCAAAGTGGTGCCGGAGATTGCTCGTGATACGGAGATTGATGTCTTGATGGGAGATCTGAGCATTTCTCTGAGCGTCTTGAGCGCCACCGGTGAGCATTGGTCAGGGGCAAAACGGAGCCGCGACATCTTGGATGAACTGGGGAGATCAACGATTCGATGGCTGCGGGACAGAAGCGGGCATCTCGGCATGGCGAGCAACCGCGACGCCCCTCGTGAAGCGGAATCAGGGCCTGCCTCGCAAACCACATCGTTGGTAGGCTTAGATGTTGGCATCCCCTATCCCAACACTACCTTGTCGATGAGCCACAACGAAAGCATCAACGCCTTCAATGGGAACGCATTTGAAGATTTTCTCATGAACGATTCATTCGCCGAATACTTTGAAGCGACGGATTCCATCAACGTCGACACCATCGTCCGGGATTTGTTCCAGGACTTTATACCTACATACCCAACACTATAAAAGACGCTGGAAACCTTCATGACCTGGGCGGTCCGTCGGCTGTCAAAAAGTCAAAGTCTGCACCTTGCTCCGCTTGGTTCACATGGCGCATGTACAGTCCCCTGTAGCCTCTCATTCCTTCTCTCTTCACCCACGGTGCTGCGGCTCCTTCGCTCGCGGCAAACGTCTTTTTCCTCTCCTGGATTCTCTGGGCGATTTCTTCATCTGAGAGATCAACTAAGAGTATCCTCTTCTCAACATCGCAGGTAATGAGGTCGCCGTTCCTGATGACTCCCAGCACCGAATCAGGGTCGGCGGATTCTGGTGATATGTGAAGACCAATTGTTCCGCCTGCTGTGCCGCTCATGCGGCCATCTGATAGACGGAGCATATCCAGCACTCCTTGTGATGCAATCTTTCTCGGGATTGGGATCATTCCGGCTTCTGGCATGCCCGGGTTGCCGATGGGTCCGATGCTCTGGAGGACGAGCACACTGTCTGGCGTCACCTCCAGATCAGGGTCGTCCACCCTTTCTGCGAGGTCTGCCGAGTTGGCAAAGACGACTGCTCGGCCGGAATGTTGGAGAAGGCGTCTGTACTTGGAGGCGCTCGCCTTCATGACGGCGCCTCCAGGGGCTAGGTTGCCTCTCAACACGACGAGTGACGATTTCGCGTAGAGGGGCTTGTCAAAGGGCTGGATGACGCTGAGTTCCCTTGGTACGGGGATGAGAGAGTTTTGGGCAATTTCTTGACCAAGTGTTCGCCCGGTTACTGTCATGGCGTCGAGGTAGAGAAGAGGCTTGAGCTCGTGGAAAAGAGCAAGCATGCCGCCTTGAGACGTCAGTATATATCCAGTCGTTGTGGTGTGGATGACAAACCTGAGTTGTGGAAATCGGTCATGTAGTTATCACCGCTGGGTTTCAGATCAACCAGCAACGGCGTCTTTCGACCAATCTCGTCGACGGTATCCAGAGTGATGGTGCCAGCCACCTTTGGATGACGCCCGATGATGGCCATGAGATGAACAACAGCGTTGGTCGAACCGCCGATGGCTTGAAGGACGATAATGGCGTTGAGGAACGACTCGCGCGTCAGCAAAGTCTGCGGTCGAAGTTGATCCAGGTTCTTGCAGGCGGCTACGGCGTGTCCTCCTGTGGCCTCTGCGATGCGGAGACGAGTAGCTGAGACAGCGGGAGCTGTGGCACCGGCGAAGGGCATCATGCCGAGGCCAACTAGGATGCAGGCCATGGTACTTGCTGTGCCCATGACACCACATGTTCCGCCCTGAGAAGTCGGTGAGTTTATGGATGCGAATTGAGAGGGTTTAGACTTACAGTTGGTGCCAGTTCATCGTTGATGGCTGAAATGTCTTCAATGTCGATGGCGCCAGCTCTATACTTTGCCCAGTTGTTACGACAGTCGGTACAAGCTCCGATCCTCACTCCTCGATGACTGCCTGGCATCATTGGGCCTGTGACGAGATGGAGGATGGGCTTGTTGGCCGAGATGCCTCCCATCAGCTGAGCAGGCGTGGTCTTGTCGCAACCTCCAATCAACACGACGGCATCACAAGGCTGAGCACTGATCATCTCCTCAGTATCCATACTCATCAGGTTTCTCAAGTACATGCTCGTCGGGCTGGAGAAGGACTCGTGTATACTGATGGTGGGAAAGTCAATCGCCAGCCCGCCGTTGAGCTGCACGCCCCTCTTGACGGCATCAATCAGCTGGGGAATATTGGCGTGACACGGGTTGAAGCTCGAGTACGTGTTGACGATGCCGATGATGGGTCTCGACAGGGCATCCTCGCTGTACCCGAGGGCCTTGATGAAGACCTTGCGAAGGAAGAGCGAGAAGTGAGGGTCTCCGTACGAGGCGAGGCCTTGGCGGAGGCCTACCTTGGAGGTTATGGGGGTGTCAAGGTCGTAGTCTGGGTTGATCTCTGCCATCTTGAGTGTTGTAGTTTGTTTGTGCAAGTGTAGATGGTTTGGAGTAGGTAGTTGGAGACTGGCCTATCATGGCTTATGTATTACACTCCCCAAATGACGTTTCTCTCTATCATGCAGACGGAGGAGCTCCGCATCCTCGGTGATCACGCAATCCTGCCGACGGAGAAGTCCCGACGATAGACAAGAAGCCGTTGGAAATGAAGGAAAACGGGCATCGTGTGCACCTTATAACTACATCGTTCGGCGCCTCTGAAAAGATGGCCGCCAATCATCCTCTTGTGTCTTGTCTGTCATTTCCTTTTCCGTCTCCGCCATGTTGGATTTGCACGGAAAAGTCGCCCTCGTCGTCGGCCTCGGGCAAACTGGCGCCGACGGATGGGGCATTGGTGCAGCTTGCGCCGTGTTGCTGGCGAGACGAGGAGCTGTCGTCTTTGGAGGAAACAGGACTGTTGCTTCGACTGTTAGAACGAAGGAGACGATTGAAGCCGAGGGAGGACGGTGCGATGTCGTGGCTACCGATGCTACGGATAACGCCTCGGTGAAGAGGCTCGTGGATGCTTGCCTCGAGATGCATGGACGGGTTGACATCTTGGTCACGAGCGTCGGACAGAGTCAGCTTGGGGATCCGGCGAGTTTGGAAGAGGAGGTTTGGGATGCGCAGATGGACATCAACCTGAAGAGCGTGTACCTGGCCTGCCACCACGTCCTACCCATCATGGAGAAGCAGCCCACAGGAGGCTCGATCGTGTGCATCTCGTCCATCGCAGGCCTCCGATACATTGGAAAACCCCAAGTGGCATACAACACAGCCAAAGCGGCCATCCTCCAATTCGTCAAGACGACAGCCGTCATCTACGCCCCGAGACAAGTTCGCCTCAACACCGTGGTCCCGGGCCTCATGGACACACCCTACACAAAGAGCCTGGCCGACAGGTTCCCGCAACAAGGAGGGTACGAGGCGTTTTGCGAGATGAGGAATGGTCAGGTGCCGATGGGGAGGATGGGGGATGCGTGGGATGTTGCGAATGCGGTTCTGTTTCTCGCTTCTGAGGAGGCGAGATATATTACGGGGCAGAAGATTGTTGTTGATGGAGGGATTACTTGTTCGACTGGGAGGGTTTAAGTGTCTATAGCTGTATTGATCTTTGTATGCCCTCCGTCTAATCGCCTTCCATGTTATGGCTGAGTTCTCTTATGCTCATTCTAAGCATATTCCGTTTCCTGCAGCCCTCTCTAATCTTTTCTTGTTCAAGATATCATGACTTGTTCTGCGACGATGAAGATGTGCTCTGCCTCACATACTTTGTGTGTTGTCCAACAGTAACAGGAGTCAAACTCCCATCCTCCCCAACTTTAGAAATGCGAATAGTCGAAAAAGCCATACTCCCCCCAACCTTGTCCGCCGTAGACACAATCTCAACCGTATCCCCGACCTTCGCCGTGCCGAGATAGCTGATGTGCATATCAACGCTCGCCCCCGTCGTCTCCCTCAGATCCCAAGACGCAATGGCAAGACCCGTGACAAAGTCGATGATTGTGGCCGACACGGCGCCGTGCAGAACTCCTCTGCTGTTGACGTGGTTTCCGTTCAGGACGAGCTGCGTAGTTACTGTCCCGCGGGTGGCGCTGATGAGCTTGACGGGGGACATGATGAAGCTGTAGATGGGGCTCTTTTCGAGGAGGCGGTCCATGAGGCGTTGGACGTGGGCTGTTCTTTCGGCTTCAGATGCCGTGACATCTGGTGTTTGAATACGGGTGGAGGGTGTTTCAGAAGACATGATGCTGGATATTCTCGGTTGAATTGTTTATATCTTTATGTGGTTTCTCTTGTCATTAAGCACCTAGAGGTAGGTAGGTGAAGGAGAGAATTTCTCACGGAATATTCCCGGCCCCCATTCAAGAATACCCTCCCTTTCCCGCATATATCCAATCCACCCTCTCACTTCTCAACCTTTTCAAAAACATCCTTGAGATAGTCAAACGCCCCGAGCGGAACGCCCTGCGCACGCATGATGCAATACGCCGAGGTGAGATGGAAGTGAAAGTTGGGCATCACAAACTCGGAAATGTACCTCTGCCCCGTGAAGCGAAAGTTGCCCATGCCCGTCTCCATGATTACATCTTCATCTTCTTTGCCGTTGATGCAGGCCGGGTCTACGGACTCGAGGACTTGGATCGTGCGGTCGATGCGGGCGTGGAGCTCGGTGAATGTCGTCTCGGTGTCTTCAAAGATGGGGATGTTGGGGGCGCCGAGGCGGGAGACGGCGAACTTGGCCGTGTTGGAGCAGGATTGGACTTGATATGGGAGTCTATGAATTGTGTTAGGAATGGTATTAGGGAGAATTTCTGTAGTACTTGCCCTCGCATGTCGGCGATTAGACGGTAGGTGAGGAGGTCTTCATGCTTGACGCCCTTGTCCTCGCAGAACTTGGCGCCTTTTTGAAGAAGATGGGACAAGTTCTTGAGGTACTTGACTAGAACTGGGACTGTCTGTTGGTATAGGGACGTCATTGTGTCTTGGGTGAGTAGGTGCGAGTGAGATGAGAAATGCAGTGAACAGCTCTCCCATCGGTGAAGCACGCCCATATATACCAAGCCCCTAATTAGCATCCCAACCCCGCTTCAATCCATAATGACAGCTTGATAATCATGGACTGTGCCGCTTGCCGGATGCTGCGGATTTGCCAGGGGTTTAAAGTAGACGCGGAGATGGGGTGGTAAGCGCTTAGATCTCACCCAACTCAAGGGTGAATCTTATGTGCAGGCGGCGACGATCCGGTGGGAGAGACGGGCAGTCGGCTTAGATGATTCGATAGTCCCGATTCGAAGTGCGAGCTGACGAATGAAAGCTCATCATCGACAAGAAGACTGTGTTGGGTAGTAAAGGTTGATTCGAAGCAATGAGCGATGTCCATCGCAGCAGTACCCGACAGGTATTCAAGGCATTGATATGGCTAATCATTACCGTCAATTCAAATTATTGCCAAACGAGTATCACGACGTACCCAAGCTCGCGGCTCAATGCGCTTGTGAGTAGCAACGACACTGACTGGCGATTGCTTCGTCGGGACCTCAGCCGACAGCCCGAATGTATGTTCAACAAGGTAAGTGGAGCAACTCCAACACGTTCTATCCAGAACTGATTGGCCATGAACAAATAAAATACAAATAAAATGGGCGTCTAATCAGCTGTAAGTAAATATGTCGACTCTGCGGCGCTTGTTATGCGCGCCTTCCGAACCACCTCCGAACCCCCGCACTGCTCTTCCCTTCCATCAATCAACATAGACACTCACTCGTTCATTCAAACACAAAGAAAACAAAACAAAGCATCTTGAAACAATGGTTCTTCCAATCCTTGACCACATTGCCATCCTAGTCTCCTTTCAGACCCTCCAAACCGTCACCGATCAACTCAAAGACTCCCTCATCGTCATCGACGGCGGGGCTCACGCCGATGGCCTCACCGTTAACAAACTCATTCACCTCGCCGACGGCACATACATCGAATTCATCGCCTTTGTCGAGGGCGTGGACCCGGAAAAGAGACGCGCTCATCGCTGGGGGAACCTCGAGGAGGGAAAGATTGCCGATTGGGCACACACGCTGCACTCCGAGGCCGACTATGCCGAGCTTCAGAAGCGTGTCGCGGATGCTACCGCGGGTGTTACGTATAGCGATCTCGTTCTGCTGCAGAGAAACAGGCCGGATGGTGTTCTCATGAAGTGTCTTGTTTCGGTTGCGCTTGACTCTGAGGGTGGACGTGTCTTTCCTGCGACGGTGCCGTTCTGGTGTGTTGATGTTACTGAGAGGCATCTTCGGTCGCCGTTCAAGGGAGAGGATGGACCTCATGAGTACACCAAGCATCCCTCGCACGCAAAGGGTCTCTCGCGGATCACTGTTCTACTCCCAGAGAAGGATGTCCCGACTTACAAGCCAGTCTATGACGCCATTCACAACACGGTCGCTACCTCGGAGGCGGGAGTCTTTTCATGGCCTTATGAGCTTCCCGCTGGACCGAATCCTGGAAGCGACCAAGTTTCTCTAACGAATGGGGGCAGCAAGGCTGAGATTAGGTTGACGCTGCTGGGCACAAAGGAGAGCCCCAAGTCGATTGAGCTGCTTCCGGGATTGGTTGTTGACTTTGAAGCTGCTTCATAGATGAATACTGTGTCACTTGAACGGCATCATAGCTAATAACTGGTCTACAGAAAATAAAATAGTAAAATTATAAGCATTGCAATCTGCCTTGGTCCCATAGCTCCCAAAGCCACACGCTCAAGCCCTCTATACACCTCAAGTATACGCTCGAGGATATCCCGACACTCTAAAAACATGCAGACGGTACTCCAGCTTCCGAAAGTCCACCGACCGCCACACCCCCTCCCAGTTCTCCGACAGCGACTTCCGGGACGTCTCGCACAGGTCCTTCAACGCCCCGAACGGCCGCATCGTCCGGATAATCGGGTCCGCGATATCCAGGTCCGTCGACGGCGCCCACATGGTGTCGGGTGCGCTGATGGACACGCCGTGGTACTCGCCCTGGCGGAGGTCCATCGGTGGAAGATGGTTCTGCGCCATGGAGCTGAGGTTCCTGACCTCGTCCATCATGACGCAGTCACCACACTTGTTGGACACGAGAATATTGTCTCTAAAATAGGGGAACTGGTTCATTTCCTCCAGAGACTGTGGCATGGGGAGAGAGTTGAGGTCGTGGTAGCAGTGCTGGTGATAGCCGAGCACCTGACGACACGCAGGGCAAGCGAACCAGCCATCAGCTTGATGCGCGTACTGCCACATGCGATTGAGGCACTTTTCGCCAAAGATGTGACCGCAGGGGAGGATGTGGGCACCATGTGTGTAGCCCTCCATTGCCGGGTCTCTGACATGCTCATCTTCAAAGATGGACATGCGCTCGAAGCAGAGACATTCGAGTTCGAGGTCGTGAAACTTGCTGGGGTCATTTTCTAGAATCTGTTTTAGTTCTGGCCAGTAGACGGAGGTGATCTTGGACGTGTTTGAGCATCTTGAGTAGGAGCTCTTGGGAGAAGAAGAGGCTCTAGGATTCATGGCGGTCAGTGTTTGAGCATTCAGAACAGTTTGAAGGTACAAACAGGTACGCAAGTGGTGTTGGTTTATATTTCAAGGTGAATTTCTTCTTTAATGACGAGCTTGGACATTGATGGGTGCTCTGTTTAACTGGATGGGATAAAGAACAACGACTTGTTCAGACGCGATCAGTATAGTGACAAAGAATCCACCAAGACATGACAATGAATCATGTTTAGATACGAACAAGGGAGTCATACACCAAAATACTCATCATAAACCGAAGCAATTTTTCTAGACTCTTAGACACAACTCAAACAACCACCTTCTCGTCAAGACCGGCTCAAGAAGCGACCGAAGAAAACATGTCGAAACAATAAAAACAAACAAGAAACAGCTCAACAACTTGGAAGAGATCATTCGTCAAAACTTGACCCGTGACAGCCACCTCCACCATTCTCCTCAATCTATTCATCCCACGTACAGACATAGATAGCGATCTTGATGTCGGATAGATACTGGCTGAGCCAGCAGTTACTCCATGTGTCCCTTACATTCGCCTGCACACGGCGGCACGCGCGGAGGACCTCCAGGGATTGCTCGTGGTCTCGGACAATCCTTGCATACCTGCGCCGGTCCTTCGAGAAGAGCGTCCACTGTTCTCCACTAGCCTTGGCGGCAAAGGCGAGGAACTCACCCTCCTTGAGGTTGTTCTGACCACGAGACGAAGAGGCAAGGCCGCAGAGTGATTCCAGCGTCTTCTGAATAAAGCACATCGTGCAACGCTGTGTGACGCCTCCGCCCTCGGGGATTGTCGCTGGGAAGATCTCGCACAGCCCGCGGCTTCGGATGTCGAGTCTGATCTCGCGGGTAGCAGAGACAAAGGTCTTGAGCGCCTTGGAGACGCTTTCGGAGCTGGCAAAGGCGGCCTGGCAGACTCTGGGCTGGGGCTCCTCTTCCCTCATGATTGGGACGATGAGCAACTTGACTGAATGCCCACATGTCGGGTGGGTGAGGTTTCGCTTGCATGTCGGACATGCTGCGGGCATGTCTTGGGAGCGAAGATGCTCGACCCAGCTCTGGATACAAGCCTTCCCGAAGACATGCCCGCAAGGGAGCACAGACGCCTCGTGAGAGTCTTCGTCGTTGGGTTCTCCAGGGGCTCCCATGGCTTCATGGCATATCGCGCAAGTGAGCGGGCAATCGACCAGACTCGTCTGGCACTGGAGAAGCTTCTGACGCAGGGCTGGCCAATAGGTATCAGGCTCTTGCTCGGAAGACATAATGGGGAGGAGTGTGATCTGGTGTAAAAGAGTGTGTGTTGGTTGTGTGGTCGATATAAAGGAGGTTCAAACTGTGCTGTCTTCAAGAAGGTTGGTCGCACGTCTTGTTGGATGGTGGGTGTGTAGAGAAAGAAATCTTCAAAAAGAATGGGCAAAAAGTGCAATCTGACTCTGACTTGACTGATGAAGAAGGAGAGAAAAAGGGAGGAGAGTTCTGGGGGAGAAGACGGATATTTATAACCCTCCAGACAGTAAACGAAACCTGTTGAGCAGTGTTTACAAACGCGTGCACTGCAAATGGCAGTGTCAGTCTAGGCGGCCGCGATGCAACTGGCAACTCTGTCTGCTGCCCAACGGAGCAGTGGTAAACAGTATTTGACTTCTATTGATGAACTACGTTTGCATACCGAGAACTGAAATTTGATGGTAAGGTGAACGACGAGCAAACGATGTGTTTAAGTAGTGAGGGAAAGAGAGTTAGACGTTGCATATGGGGGTACCCTCGGACTGGATTAAGGAGCAGAAGAATAACTTCTTGAAGTCATATGTTGTGGAATGAGTTTAACTTGGTCTACATGTATTTAAACACCCATCAGGAATAGCAACTCGAAATTCTCGATATTTCCAGGGGCATCTAATGCCTCGACGGTGGCGGCACGAGTTGATGAGATCAAGACCCCAGGGGTTGGGTACCCTGGAGAAGCCAAGCAGGAGGTACTTAGAGTAAACATGGCGCTTTCATCAGCGCTCCCACATTCAACAGCGTTTCAGCGTGCATTGTTGGAAGCTTGTTTCGACTTCTAAACACAACATTAAGCCCATGAGTTGACAGCGTCGACACCATTGACTGACGAGTCTCGGAGTCAGGCAGAGAATGGCATCGAAGCTCTGGTGGGTAGATTGAGAGTGAATACGTGCCACCCAGGTGAAAGCTTGTTTGACGGGCGGCACGTCGATGAAGTGGAAAGAAATGAAGGAGTGGTTCAAAAGGGCCGAGAAGAAGGGAATCGGTTGAACGTGCTCACTCGTGGCAATCACATCGTCAGAGGAGAAGCGACATCATCAGAAACAGCAATAGAAATACCAGAATAAAAACATATAAAGTTTATGCATGTTCTAATCTTCGTCTCTAAGAGTTAAAATGACGACAATTGAAGACGTTCTCGACAAGTTCCCGGCAATCAATCGGTAAGGAAAGCTATTTTACTTTGACCTTGCTGTGGGCGGCGTTAAATTTCTCGGAAACAAAGCGGCAATAGGAACTCTGATTGAGTAGGAGTCACCAATAGCTTCTCCATCAAATCATATACAAACCCCCATCTCGGCGTCAAGATGTCGTTGACATGAGGCTCCAACGTTCTGAATAGCCTCAGTCGACCCTGGAGTCTTGGCTCTGGCACATTCCCCATCAAGTCTAGGCATAGCCGCCCAAAGTAGACTAGCTTATCAATATTGATCCGCACCTCCCCCGCACATGGCGCATGATAACGACTGCAACGACTCTTGCATCCAAACGCCCGCCGGCCGCCGTCGGTCAATTCATGGCGTTTTTTTCTCTCTCTCAGTGATGACTAGCATCTTTTACGTGGGGGGAGGTTCAAGAGAGGGGTTTTACTGGTGGCTTGTGTAGTAGTATATCTTCTATCGTCGAGTTTTTAACCTTTTTTCCCTCCGAGTACTCCAAAGTGGTTATTCACGAGCATCATGGCGCCCTTCAATTTTAGAAACCCGCTGGGCATCTCCAAGCCCAGCTTCCTCCGCGGGATCCCCACAAACAGCCTGTTCATGATCTTCCTCCTCATCAGCGTCAACGCCATCGTATGGGCCACCGCCGCCGTCGTGCTGCACTTCCACCCCCGCCTCATCTCGCCCGCCGCCCTCTCGTACGTCCTCGGCCTGCGCCATGCCCTGGACGCCGACCACATCGCCGCCATCGACCTCATGACCCGGAGGCTCATCGCTTCCGGGCAGAGGCCTGCTACTGTGGGCACCTTCTTTTCACTAGGGCATAGTACTATTGTTATTGTTACTTGTATTGTTGTTGCGGCTACGAGCGGTGCTTTGAGGGACAGGTTTGACGGCTTTACTCGTGTGGGAAACATTATAGGCACCAGCGTCAGCGCCGCCTTTCTCATAATCCTCTGCATCGGAAACGGTTGGGTCCTGCATCAGCTCGTGCAGCGTCTCAAGGTTGTCCTGCAGGAGCGCCGACAACGGAGTGGATTCGACGCCGAGGAGAGTCAGATCCAGGACCACTTTGCCCTCGAGGGGGGAGGATTCCTGGCTCGTGTCTTTAAGAAGCTGTTTCGGGTCATTGATCGGCCCTGGAAGATGTATCCCCTCGGTGTCGTCTTTGGACTTGGGTTTGACACGAGTTCCGAGATTGCCATTCTTGGAATTGCGAGTATTCAGGCTGTGCAGGGAACGAGTATCTGGTTGATTTTGATTTTTCCCTTGTTGTTTACTGGTCAGTTTCAAACTCTATCAACCATTTTCTCGGCAGCTAACCTTGTAACAGCCGGCATGTGTCTCCTTGATACCACCGACGGAGCCTTGATGATGGCTCTATACACTTCCAAGGCCTTCTCCCGAGACGTCGTTGCCATTCTCTACTACTCCATCGTGCTCACTGGCATCACGGTCTTTGTGTCTGCCTTTATCGGCATCATCCAGGTCTTGTCCCTCGTCCAGAACGTTGCTGAGCCCGAGGGAGGTTTCTGGGATGGCGTGTCCGCTGTTGGGGATCACTTTGATATTATCGGAGGAAGCATCTGTGGTGTGTTTCTGGTTGTGGGACTGGGGTCTATCCTTGTGTACAGGCCTTGGCGAAGACGTGTGGAGAGGAGGAATCCGCCTCTTATCGATGCTGCTGATGAAGGTTTGGTGGAGTCTCCAACTCAGTAAATATCCTAGTTATAAAGTAAAGCATATCCCTGGCCTACTTGATATTATTAAGATATCCCCTTGACTGCGCTGAGACTCCCATACCCTACTGGTTCAAGCTGCTGCTAGATCACTAGCTGGCCTGGTGACTCTGTGATAGTCATATATGACGATTTAGGTGGAAAAAGACATTACACTAATCATGATTAGCTCAAATTCCTATTAAGTACCTAATAGGAGCCATACCATAGTCAGGAAGATAAATACATGATTATCCCATAAGCTGTCAGAAGCCTTCGCTCCGTACCTCGCCCCAGTGTTAGAGCGCTAACAGATTGAGCCTCATGACGGCGGAATGATACCCTGATCTGCTATGTTTAGATATGCTAAGTGCTTCATCTATAGGCGTGGCTGGGCATGCGACAATGTATCCCTAAATATAAATGGGTGTGATTGATTTGTCTCCCCTGTTGTGGCCGCTCCGGAGGTTTCTCACAGCTCATGGGATCATCTAAGCCCGAGATTTAGTACTGATTGAGGTTGGTGCGCTCACGTGACTTGCGATGGGCCAAGTCACCACAGGGCACAGGGACAGGACTGTGGTGTTAGGAGATGTATCAACATGAGCCATCCCCGTTACCTCGACAGATGTTTCGTGCAATTTGCCATTTAATTCTCGTACCATGGAGATGGCGCATCATACGCGCTATCCAAGCCTGGAATTTAGCGTTGGCTCTCGTTTCTGGGCCTTTAATTTCTCGATTCGACCCATCAGTCCTGAACCCTTTGACAGCCGAACAACTTGACAGTCGAACAGATGAATTCGTCAAGGCGATAGACGTAGAAGCCGTCCGCGCCTTAGCTTCCTCTTATAACGATGGCTCGCCATGTCGTATCGATGAGGTTGAGACGACCCGGGGGAGTTACAACGTTTGCTTCTTCGCCAGGTTTGACGACCGAACATGGGTGGTTCGGATTCCAATCCAACCAGTTACCCATGATGTTTGGGGGAAGCTCCAGAGCGAAGTGTGCACAATGCGGTAAATCCCTATACCCTCGGGCCTTGGGCTCAGAAACTAATACCCCTCTAGGTACATTCAAGAGCATACGCAGATACCTATTCCCAGACTTCACGCGTACGGTCAGGCCCAGCTCTTACGCAATAACTCTGGCAAGCAGGCTTTCATGATCCTTGATCACATCAAGGGTCAGAAGCTTGCCGAGCGGCAGCTTTTAGCCAGCTCGGAAGAACAACGACGTCAATTCTATTCGGAGCTCATCGACGTTTTTGCTCAGCTACGAAGTCTTGAGTTCTCAGCGGCTGGCTCGTTGATGCCAGCCCAGCCTGAAGCTTCGGATTCGATGCCTGTGATTGTCGGTGCCTTCTCCATACCTATGAATGAACTCAAGATCCAGGGATATTTGCCCTCGTCGTCACCATCCCAGTCTGCGGCTGGGTTCCTCTCCCAACAACGCCGGCTGCTTCGGGATTTCTTCTCATTGCCTACCCAAAGCCTAGACCGGGAGACAGCAGAGCTCGAGCTATTTGCCCTGGACTTTATAGGACAAATACATATAGCGGTCGATCGCAAATATGAACGGTTCGTGCTTTCTCACACAGATCTCCGATGGTCTAACATCATGGTGGATCATGAGCTCCATATCACCGGCATCATAGACTGGGAATGGGCAGCTACAGTTCCCGCGAGCAACTTCACACCACCGCCATGGATCACTGCCTCCAAGCGTTACTTTACAGAGTTCCGTTCCGTCCTGGAATCGAAACGTGGCTCATCTGCTCACACTCAACTGCTGAGTGAGTGGGATTGTGAGTACACAATCACAGGACGGGTTGCAGAGATACTCCGAAGACCACACCGCCTCGTCAACATCTTTTATACTTTCATCTACCCCCAACTCCACACGGAACCGCGTGAAAAGGTCATCCGGGAGTATTTTCTTTGTGAGCAGAAGCAGCTGGAGCTCCAAAGACTATTACAGAGCTCTGAGCGCTACACCAAGTACCTTAGAGAGAATAATCTCTTTGTTGACGATGAGGAGGAAGTCCAAAGAGCTAATGAGTGGATGGCTGAGGTACAGGCGTATTATGATAGCAAGCAAAAGTCGTGAGTTTACTTGGTTGCCCGCTCTTCATCTTGCGAAGCATACATCTTTTTCCACAGGTTCGCCATGTTCTCCATCTTCTTTGCCCTATCCTCCTTGAGCTTTTGAAGCATCTGTTCCCGGCTGAGCGCGTCAGGAGCACCCCTCCTTCGAGCCCGGAGCCACTTCCCCTCATCTGATTGGTATCAGGCAGCTGCTCGATGAAGTCTTTGAGTTTGGTCAGTTCCTCATCTTCTTACCCAGACCGAGCAGTACAGTATTGCTTATGGCTAAACAGAACAAGCTTAGCAGCGAGTAGTTGACTGTGATAAGCGGACCGGCAGCGGGGTTGAGTGTGCAAGACTCTCTTGCAGTCCTGATAATTATGTGCGTGGATTACCTCACCAACAGAACACCCCATTTTATGGGAACGGGGCATTTAAACACATAAGTAGATACTGTGACGAAACTCGGGACGACGGTAGAATCTCTCTTGCGAGGGAAGGTCCTAACCCTGTCGAGGTAGCACATATCCTACCACATCCACTTACACAGCTCAACGTAAGCTTACAATGACTCTTTCAGAGTCTCGAGTCGGTCCACTCTCTTGAGCTTGTTGGACGCTCGATGACGGAGCCCAGGAGAGGTTGAGGGCGACCGTTGTCCCGAAGACTTGGGGGAACCGGCTTCTTTTTCTAAGCCATCGATCCGTCGACGTAGCTCGTCGATGTCGTTCTTCATTTTTGCGTGTCGAGCTGTAGAGAGGCGATATCGTTGCCATTACCGTTAAGCCGGGTACATTCCGAGTCACCAACGCGTGTTTACGCACGCTGATATTTCCTTCAATGCATCATGAAAGCTATCAGTCCGAAAGTCTATATCTCTCAACAGCCAGAGTGGTCATGAGAACACACATTAGCCATCAGGCAGAAGGTTTATACATACAGCATGCATATTTAGAATTGATACATCTTGTTACCATGACATTGAAAATTTAATTCTATAATCATTGCGTTTTGTTGACAGCTTACTTATCGACGTGATGTTGTTTTCATCTGTAGAGACGCGAAGACCATTCCATTCTCACATCAACAACGACGAATTCCTCCCCCGTTGTCATTCTCCAGGCATTGTTACTCTCAATTACTTGGTTATACCTTGATTAAACTATCCTACCTATCTCACCATGGATAACTTCACTCTTGATCCCATGTCTGACTTTATGTTTAACCCCGTCACCATGGATTATAACTTGATGACCAACAACATGACGGACGACTCTATGGTCAAAAGTCTTATAGCTGACAACTATACTAGCAACGACTTGATGGCTATCACTGAAAGGGCAAAAGGTCTGGCTATTTACGATTCTATGGCCGACGATTTGATGGTTGATGAGTTGAGTCTCATGGCCAATGACTCCATGACCTACACTCACTCGACGAATAGCTCCACCATTGGTTTCCCTACTACGAATACTCCCGTCGTTATGGGAGATTCAATTGACACTCCCATGACCAATAGTCTTGTGGGCAATGCTTCTACGACTGATACCTTTCGGGCTGGCAATCCCCCAGCCAATAACTATATGGCCCCTGCCGCCAATCTTCCCATGACCCAAAGTCCTTCCACGACGGGAACCATGGTCGACAGCTCCGCGGCTAAAGGCCGAGCCGTAAGCATCTTCACTCCCATCCTACGGGAGCAACTGCAGCACCAGAAGCTGTTTGTCGACGGGGCCCGGAAGACGGAGGGTGTCTGGCTCTGTGTCAATTGCGCCAAACATCTCGGCCGAGATGGGAAAGAGGAGCTGTTGAAATGGCACACTCGGTATGGCATATGGCCTGGGTTTCAGATTCACCGGGGGGCTAGGGCCAAGAGGCTAAAGTGTACGCATTGCAAGGAGCGTCGTCGTTGCGACTTTGTCAAACGCTCTGAACGGAAATGAAGGGGGTATTTTGAGCTCTTGTCACTAGACTTGTCGTTTCAGGGTAGTTGGTTTACTTCATATTGGTGTTTGGGTACGGCCTCTCTGGTTGCAGTAATGGCGTTGGAGAGTCTCTTCGTTGGTATCAGTCGGGCGGTTTGGCTTTCGTACTCCAACATGTTGGAATACAGACTCCTCGCTTCTATTGTCCTCGCTGGTCAATTGACCCTATCGAAAAAACCTCATACGTATGTGGCACAGAATAACGTTGTTCACAATTCTCTAAAAGTCCACCCTTGAAGTTGGCCATTAAATGCAAGACTGGTCGGCCAGCGCCTGTTGCCAACCGATGTATAGCTCACAATGTCAACACTCTTAAAACTAGTTCGTAGTTGGCCAAATCGGCATGGATAACCTTTTATAAGTAGTTAAAGGTCAGGTTCTAGCAATTGATTACTTTGCCAGTTGAGAGAAGTCGAGTCCCTTCGTCTAGTACCCTCTGCGGCGGTCGCTCCCAGCCCAGCACCTTGCCACCCCTCTCCTGTATAACCTGTCTCCTCTCATACCACTGATCTATTATTACTGAGCAAGGATTCCCATGTATGTCTGCCACGGGCATGTTGACCTTTGGGGGCTTAGGCCGCGGGGGCCAGTTGATGGCCTCAGGAGGACCCTTGGTAGAGCTGGTACTCAGGGATCTCGGATCAGCCGCCCTTCTATCCCGCCATTCCTGCAGCATCTGCTGATAGTCGGCGACTGGGTGGTCTAGTAGTGCCTCTGGGTGCTTTACCCACTCCAAAGGGAGGCTGTCGATGTTTTGTTCTTCGTGAGGTGCATTGCGGAGGCTACTGTCCCGAGTGATAATCTCATATGTGGTGAAGATGACGCCTTTGACATCATTCCGGTTCTTGTCGTACCATTCACCCTCGCCCCTTTCCGCTGAATGGTGGTTGATGCGTGCGGCAAAGTTAAAGTCGAAGAGCATGATGGAATCTGTCGTCTCGTCCACGACGAGGTTTCGTGGGGCAACATCTTGATGTGAAATGCCATATCGAAGGTTCAAGTCGTCCACGACTTGAATAAGCTGCTGGAGCCATCTTAGTTGGAAAACCCGCGATTTGTTCTCCTCCAGAGTACGACCAGGCACATAGCGGTTGGTGAATCCCACAACGCGGCCCTCGAGTTCATCGAGAACCACGCGGTCGAAGGGGACGATATTCGGATGACGGGGTAGGCGCATCCACAAGTTCATCTCTTTCCAAGACTTTTGCGCATACTGCCATAAGAAGTAGTATTTGAACACCACCTGGTCAAGCATCAACATACGAGAATGTAATTTGGGAGCCACGCCTGGATTCACTCCCACCTTGTTGGCAGGCTCGCTGGAACACGGGTACGCAACCAGATCGGTATCGGGACCGAGCCTCTCCAGTTCTTCGAGCATGTCCCGCCGCACCGTTTGAACTCCCTCAGGGAGCGAGATGTCATCAAGGACTGGGTAATGTACACAGTAAGTCTCGTCATTCTCTGCATCGGTGTATACAGAGATAATCTCGCCGGTATTGGATATGTGTATCCTATAAATACTGAGAGGAAGCTGGCTGCTATGGCGTCTGAGGTGTTGAATGGCAATACTCTCATCGTCTTGCTCTTCGTCCATCGTGACAGAAATCACCCGTCTCTGGTCCCAATCAGTGATGTGCCATGTGCTTGGCCCGCCGATGCGGACATCGCCACTGAGCGAAAAATATTTGGAATCTTCATCAATCATGTTGCCAGGCCATGGTGGTCGAGGGGAGAGATGAAGAAGGGAAGTTGAGACACAGGGGCGCAAGCTGGTGGTGGTCTGACTAAGCTACTATGCCTCCAACATCATGGCGACAGCAACGCTCCACAGGCTGTCTCTATTTCATCTAGGGCGTTAAATAGCTGCTCTTGACGAATTACAAGTGACATCATCGGATCAAGTATATATGGATGATCAGATCAAGATCCGGGTCTTGTAGTTAGGATCCTCCTCAGGGCGGTCTTCCGAGTTCTCGAGTTCGAGGTCCAGTACAAAGGATGAGCATTCACTCGGGGGTCAAGGGATCCAGTCGCCATGCAATTTCTCTAAGCATGATGGATTTCCAAGTCATACACGCATCACACTCCAGATGAGTACCCTCTTTCACCAGCCCATCTCTTCCTCAGCCTCAGCCTCGCCTCCCCTTCACACATGGCCGACCTTTATCTCATCGTCATCCTCGACTGCTGGCAAGTGCTTTATACTGCAACTCAGAATTAAAGAAAGCAAGTCGTACATTCGAAAATGGCGGATGGCAGTCTGACGACGACAAGGTGTGCATCCCACTCAAATACTTTGACTCAGGTGGCAGCCCTCCAGATTCCTCTCCAGTCGGCGTGTGATCTTCTTTAGTTGTTCCTCGGACTTGAGACTTGGGTTTGGCAAAGATCTCGTCGTGTTCTTATTTCTCCTCCAAAGGCCATGCTCTTCTCGTTCAAGCAGCCGTCTCCAACGCTAGAAGAGACATGGGTTAGTTCCATAGAACTGGTCATGCCCACAAACAGGAGTAACTTACTTGCAATCATTGGCAAAGTCGATTCGCAAGTACATGAAATCGTACTTTCCAAAGCCGATCGGCGGGTTTAGGAAAAACACCGCCGGTGCTGGCGCCAAAAGTGTTGTGTGAAGAGGGGGCAAGGCCGTAAGTACACAAAGTCATACTTGCCGAGCCGACTCGCAAGTACATAAAATCGTACTTGCCAAAGCCGACAGGCGCGTTTAAAAAAAACCCCGCTGGTACTGGTGGCGAAGTTGTCGATATCGCGAGAGTGGCAAGGCCGCAAGTACATGAAATCGTACTTGCCAAAGACAATTCTCCGATGCATGATGTGAGCCCTTGGTGAAATCAATGCGTGAGTACATGAAGCCTCGCGGCTGGTGGGCAATGAACCGGGAACTTTATCCCCTTTGTCATCTCCTTCTCGACCTTCTTGGGGTTTCGGCCGCGGGAGACGCATGCGTTCTTGTTACTCTCGACGCTCTGTGAGCCAACAGAATCGCAAGGTGGAAGAACTGCTCCTTCATGGCCACCTTCTATAGCAATAGAAGAGAGACGTATGCCCTGACGTACCTGTTAGCTGCAAGGACCAACTTGTGGCAGACCTTGTGTCGCCTGGGCGCGAAGGATGGCCCAATTCAGGCGGGAAATGGTTTCTGGGTAGGAAAAGAAATGCGTCAAAATACCTCGATGATATAAGTTGGCTTTAGGCCCGTTCATTTTGAATACTTATTGGGTTGTTGGGGGAATGGACCAGGAGAGAGAAGAGGCGGAAGGGGAGAAATGGGGGTGCATGTTTGGAGATGGTGAGGGAGAAAGATAAACAGCAGAGCACGGAATCAAGTGGAAGCTCAGGTTAAGACTCGCTTACTTAGGGTCAATACCGCTACCAAAGATATGGATCCTAAGGTTAGGATATCCTTAGGGTCGGCTATCAACAAGGTGCATCGCAGGTGTTTGCAGTGGACGCGCCCAAATAGATGCCAGTTACGGCGGCCGAGAGCGTACCAGCGCACCTGCGTACGCTCTACGTACAAGACTGGGCTTTTTCTAGCATAGATATAAAAAAGATATGGCATGTTCGAGTTATTTAATATAGTATGGTTCTACTTGAAATAAGCTAGAATAGATCACGACGGCTTCAATAGAGGTGCTCATTTCGGCTACCTTCCCACCTCGCAAGCTGTCATGCTGCACGTGCTTGCTTCACCTCCATTCACCTTCAATCCTCAATCACTTTATCCATTCTCAACCATCAAGCATCCACGGCGCATGTCCCAAAAGCAATCGAGTCCAACGACGCAAGCCAGCCAGCTATGCCAGTGTTACAAGAATATCCCCTCGTGTACTCGACTCTGCCCCCAGATTACCCATCGCTCATCAGCTCCTCAACATGGTTGCATTACACTTGTGCGAATAACCGATCGATGCCCGTCTCACGACATCCGCTATAGACGCGGCTAGGCGCTGGCCAGCTTGTACGCCGAATCACACACGGCCTGTCATCTCTTGGGACAACTGAGCTGTCACTGTGCAACTCCGAACGCGGGGGTTGCTCTGCATTGGCGCCAACTGAGGGGGAAACAAGAGTTGGATACCTGCAATGCAAGCCGCCATCTACCAGGTCAACGAATACAGTGAGTGCGGGAAGAGGAATCAGCCTGTATCCATATATCACATGTGACTGACTGCACCCAGTTGAGCCGTGACGAGTCCCCGTGAACGCGTCGCCCATTGCTAAGCCCTACAAAAGCCGCATCCTCCAGTCGACTTGCACGATGCTGCACAATGCACTTGGCCGTCACTCCAACAACCAATAACGATCATAGCACTCCATGGGGAGGCCGCATAAGCACTGCAACAGGACGAAACTGTGACCAATGCTCACGAAATGGCACTCGAGCCGACATCTCTTGTTTTTTGAGCCGCCTCTTGACCAGGTGGCACCAATCAGCAAATCTCGACTCTGGGTTGGCTCGCGAACAACTCGTATCAGCGTTGCATACACGCAGAGGCAACCAGGCTCCCAGCATCGGATGGGTGGACCATCCATGACGTGAACGGAACCTCGTTGAAACTACAACATATCCCTCACTGCAATATCCGTCGAGGAAGCCAAAGTTCCGAAGCCACAGCTACGGGCTTGAGGACGGTTGAGTCAGCCTCATGGAACACACGCCGAACAACGGCCTTTGTTCTTCAATTGGCACTTCGGGGCGACAGCCACCTGTGTCGGGCGCCGCTAGACACGCCGATCGGATCAGACTTTGTTACTTTTCCCTCAATTGACCAATTTATGGATCCTTCCGACCGCCGCCGACGCATTTTCAAAGCACCACTCTGCTGCTTCAAGAGCGAAGTCCGATGTGCATGTCGGAGCCTGGACTGCCTGGATGGCTCAGCCTTGGCCACGCACTGGGACGCACGCGTTGCGTTGAGGCTCTGTTCTGGGGTCCTGGTCTAATCTGCTGATGGAGACCACAGGCACCAAGGCATCCGAGCTGACGATAGCGTCTCGACGTCTTCAACCACAATGCGGGGGCGGTCTATCTTTTCATCCACTGGCCCAGCTACGGCTCCGTCGACCAATGGGTCACTCACGCTCACTCGAGTCGTGTGAGGATTTGCGGATTGCAGGTCGCTAGAAGGTCCAGCTTGAGGCTGAGGGAGGGTTGAGAGAGTCAGATGCTCACCCCAGCAAGCCCCGCCGTTCTCGGAAGCGTCGCCACCCTTGCCCATCCTCTGTGATCGACTAATCTCGAAGCGCTCATAGGGCAATTGCTTATCGCGGTCTGGACAAGGTACCGGACAGTGCTGGCCACAGTCTCTTTTTTCTCCTGTACCTTTTCTCGCACGAGTGCAAGGGTATAGCCGTACAAGAGCTGCTACAGAGCCCTGTTGTCTCACGCACGATCACATCAGCCGCCTTAGTCCAAGAAGGCTCCTTAACCACTCGTTCTCATCCCCAGCCTGCCGCCTGGAAGCTGCCGGCGACAGGTCATCCTTGTCTACAGTTGCAGGTATCTCTATGCAGCCCACAGGAGGAAATGCAGCCTTGGAACATCGGCCTGGACTGGAGCGCGCCCCCGCACTGTTTGCCTCGCCAAAGTCCATTTGAAAGGGACATCTGTGTGCCCATCCACGCCGTCCTAGTGACTAGCTCAGGACCCTTAAGACCCCTAAAACGGGACCCACAACCCTTCAACGACTCAGGAGTCTGGCGTGGCCGGTCGAGCGAATCGGAACCGCGGGGGACGGGGGGCAATTGCCATGGCGGATGGCGAAGAATGGAACATTTCTCAAGGAAAAGGGTCGGAGAAGGCATTTCCTGCCTCTGATCTGCCCTGTACCGTGGCCATGTGGTCACCAGAACCGTCACGGTTGAAACCACGGCTTTCAGCCCCGACTAGACCTCGGGCTTTCCGCCCCCGACTAAATCTGTCAGCTCAGCCTCCCGCAAAGGCCTCGCTTTGATCGTCAAGCCACAACAGCAGCCCGTTTTTCACACGGCGGAGTACAGTTGAACAAAGGAAGATTTACGCTGTGCTCGGTGGTTCAAAGGTCAAGAGACGATTCAAGGACGGGCAGAAGGAGTCGTCAGACCAACGAACGAGTTCTCGCCTCAAAGTCCAAATTGCTGGGGTTGCGCCAGCACCAGGCCGTCTGTTAACCATTGAACAATGCTCGTTATCCCCGTGTGGAACCTTGCACCATGCAACTCGGGGTACCGGTTACAATTCCAGTTCCGGGGGACTTGGTGTTAGCTCGTCGCCAAAGAGGACCCTTGCTGACCTCCTTGCCGTTCTCCGCCATCCCACACGGCAGACCCGCCAAGTGCGCCGTGCGTCAATGGTGCGATTCGAGACATCCATTGATACCTTTGGTTGCGCGAGAGCGCAGAGACGAAGCTTGCTGTAGCCTCTCAAATCCAATGTCGGTGTAGCTGCAGAGCCAAACTAACGAGGCAGGAAGTCTGTCTTATCCTCACGGCGCCGGACCCTGTGTGGCGGGCCGGTCAGGTACCCTTTGATCTTCGTATATATGCTCTCGTTCCCTCTCGACTCACGCTCTTCCATTCCTCTTCTGATTTCTCCCAAAGTTACGACATCCGTTATTCCCTGTTCCTAACCTGTTCCTACCTCAGTCTTTCACTCTCATTCATTTTGCTGAATCACTGAGCTTGCTTTGGACTTTGCCTATTTATTCTCGCTTTGCTTCACAACGACCCTCTCTCCCAACTCTCTGAGCGTGCTTTGAGATAACAACCAGTCTTGGTACTCTCCACTATCCCGCTATCGGACCAAGACAACTTCGCAGCCAGAAACATGCACGGCTACAGTTCATCAGAAGAGTCGGACGACCCCCGTCGGCCTCGCGTGGCGCCCTCGACCACAGCCAATTCTAACGACCAGAAGAAGAAGAAGAAGAAGAAGCTGCCGCCCCAAAAGTCTATCAATCGAATCTGGAAGAAATTCTCCAAGCGCAAGTTCCACAAGGCCCTCGCCGTCCTCCCATTCGATCCCGTTCTCCCTCCCGCCACCTACCAATCCAATGAGCTACTCTCGGCGGGATACGAGCGCGCTGCAGACGAATGCCGGCGAAAGGTGGAAAAAATCATCAAGGAATGCAAGCGCGTAAATATGCGATATCGGGATCCTGGCTGGGACTTGGTAAGTTTGTTCAAATCCAACCATGTGTTGTTGAATGCGACGCTGACCTGATTGGCTAGGACTGGGATCTCAAGTACGAGAAGGGCCATTGTCTCAACACTCTCGGCGTGCAAAAGTTTGAACTCAACAGAACGACCCTCCTGAGCTCCAAGGCCTCTGTCCCCAAGGCTGTCAAGCGAGTGCACGAGATCTTTGAGAAACCCACCTTCATGAAGGATGTGAACGGTGGTGACGTCAAGCAAGGGAGTCTGGGCGACTGCTGGATCATGGCGGGTCTGACGGCCCTCTCCAATGTTCCGGATGGACTCAAGCGCATCTGCGTCGCCTATGACACCAAGATTGGAATCTACGGCTTTGTCTTTTACAGAGACGGAGAGTGGATCTACTCCATCATTGACGACAAGCTCTACCTCAAGTCGCCCTGCTGGGACTCTCCCAGCATGCAGCGAGATCTCCTGCAGCAGATTGACCGCGAGGATGTCGAGAATGTGTACCGAAAGACCTACCAGACTGGCTCCAAGGCTCTCTTCTTTGCTCAGTGCAAGGACCAGAACGAGACCTGGGTCCCGCTAGCAGAGAAGGCCTATGCCAAGGCGCATGGCGACTATGCGTCCTTGTCTGGCGGCTGGATCGGCGAGGGTCTGGAGGATCTCTCCGGTGGCGTCACCACTGAACTTTTGACGTCCGACATTCTCGACATTGACGAATTCTGGGACAAGGAGATGTCCAGAGTCAATGACGAATTCCTCTTTGGCGCCTCGACCGGCCTGCTAGAGCACGGCTACGGTGAGCGTAACGGCATCTCGGAAGGACATGCCTATGTCGTCATGGAGGCCCGGACACTCAAGTCTGGCCAGCGCTTGGTGAAGCTCCGGAACCCTTGGGGTAAGGTCCGCAAGGGTATCTGGGAAGGAGCCTGGAGTGATGGTTCCAAGGAGTGGACAACTGAGGTCCAAGAGGAGCTCGGCCACAAGTTTGGCAGCGACTCTGTCTTCTGGATCTCGTACGAGGATCTCATTCGCAAGTACTCGCACTTTGATCGTACGCGGCTCTTCCGAGACCGCGACTGGCGATGCTGCCAGCGCTGGATCGGAGTCGATGTGCCATGGAAGGCAGAGTACCATGAGAAGTTCCAGATCAAGTTGACCAAGGACTCGCCCCTTTGCCTGGTGCTGTCTCAGCTTGATGGACGATACTTCAAGGGTCTCCACGGCCAGTACTCATTCCGTCTGCATTTCCGCCTTCACTATGAGGATAGCCCCAACGCCGAGGACTACATCGTCCGGTCTCACGGCAACTATCTCATGGATAGGTCGGTGTCTGTGGAACTTCCAGACCTGCCTGCAGGCAACTACGTTGTTTATCTCAAGGTGACGGGCGAGCGAAACTCGAATGCCAGCTCCGTTGAGGACGTCGTCAAGCGCGAGTGCCTCGATAGGGTCGAGAACGAGAAGCTTGCCCAGGTTGGCTACGCATACGACCTGGCTCACAGCAAGGCGTGGGATCACATGGACAAGGTCACCAAGCTCCGCCAGAAGACGGACCAACAGAAGGCTTCTGGGTGTCGACAAAAGGAGCGTCGCCACATGTGGGAGAAGCGCCACGTGAACCGCGACGTTACCAAGAAGCAGTCGAACAAGAACACGGACAAGAGGGCACGCCGACGTGCCGAGTGGGAGGCTGAGCAGTGCCAGCTTGACGAAGAGTTCAACGCCAGGGTCAAGGCCGAGAGAGAGGTGATGAAGCAGGAGAGGCTTGCCAAGGCTGAGGCCCTGAAGAAGGCCGAAGCCGAGAAGAAGGCTGAGGAGGCCGACGACGAGTCCTCGGATGACAAGCCCAGCAAGGAGTCTGCTGAGGACAAGTCTGAGACCAAGCCCGAGGAGAAACCTGAGGAAAAGCCCGTCGACGACAAGGGAGCCAAGTCTGAGGAGAAATCCGAGGACAAGCCTGTCGAAGACAAGGAGGCCGAGGACAAGGAGGTCGAGGCTACCAAGGAACAGGTAGCTGACGACAAGGACGAGCCAGTGGTGATTGACAAGGACGGCAAGGATTCTTCCGAGCAGGACTCGAAGGATTCCGACAAGAAGGAGACTCAGGTCCCTGACGATGCCGTCATGTCAGTCTCTACTGGATCGCCTCAATTCACTCCCAAGACGATCGATTCCACAACTGTGATGGTCGAGGAGAGGCAGGAGGTTCCTCCTGTCAGCGGTCCCCCGCCAGCTCCTGTGGAGGAGGAAGAGCCCCTGCCCGTCCGACTTCGACCTGCCTATGATTCCGCAGGCGAGTCGTCAGACTCTCCCGTGGAGGATTGGGAGGCCCTCTACAGCAGCGATGACATGACCCGCAAGCCGCGACTCACGCAGGCGAACCAGGCGGTGCCCGTGGATGACCACGACTCGGAGGAAGAGCGCATGCCCGATCCATGGAACGCCATCTGCATTGTTGGCATCCGGGTCTACTCCAAGGATGAGGGTCTGGAGCTCCGTACGGTAATGGAGGGCGGCGAGCTTCTGGAAGGAGGCATGGGTGAGAAGGGAGCGGCAGATCTCGACAATGCCCAGTCCAACGCCGGCGGCGTCCGAGCTGGGGATGACAAGGACGCTCCCAAGGACAAGGCCGAGGATGACAAGCTCTACCCTCCGGTAGTCCGCAAGGATGGTGGGGTGATTGAAGATGTCACGACGACGGGAGAGAGGAACTCTACCATCAAGAGTTACTTTCACATTGACTCGGCTGATACAACTCGGATGAACTCTCCAGCGCCCACGCCGTACGAGTTTGACCGTCGACTGGAGCATGGTCGGCCGTGAGGACAAGAGGTTAGCAAGACTGCATTTCGAAGAGAGCGACTACAGAAGTTTTAGAGAAGACCGATATACCAGACCCCAAGAGTACACGGGATTGGGGATGATTTCCTGTTTAGCTTGTTTTGCTCTTGGTTTATTAGTCTTTCGGATTGGGTTGGTTGAGGAGCGAGGATGGGACAGGGCTGGAAGGGAGGGATTCTCTTAGGAACGAAGCAACGATTGCAAAGATTGAATTGATTAATGATGATTAAACATGAAAATTGAGCCATCTGTACGTGACAATTGAGCCATAGACAACAATGACTACCTGAGTGAGACTGGTGACAGACAGGATTCAGATGACGGGATGGAGGCGCCATTCCACGTGCGTCCAGTCCTCAAATTCCAATTGCAAACAGCCCAGGCTGAAACAGCGCCAAACAACAGCGCCCAAGACCGCCTAGACTCACTGAGAGGCAGCCGCTAAGCCGCTATAGGGCAAGTCAAGGCCCGCCCAATTCGCGCTATCACCGGGTGTGACTGGTCTGAGACTGCGTCAGCTGCCTAGGCAGGTGCCGCTGCGACATGCACCTGCCCTGCCCTGCCTCTCACTGCGATAACGGAAGCTTATCGGTGGTTCCGTCATTGCCCATCAAGCTCCCATCTTCCTCTCTCTCGCATCATCATTCACATACTTCTTCATTTTATCAACCTTATCTTTGTCACTTCTCTTCTTGTCCATCTTTAACTTTTTCCCCATCATGTAGTCACGGGATCATCTCCCGACATTTATCTCCTCTTTGATACCCTCTTCCCCACGACATCGCATCCATTCACATCTGCTCGACTCGTCCGCAATCATGGCTTCCTCATCAGCTTCGCTACGACGCAGCCACGGCTCTTCTGGAGCCTCATCCAGACACTCACATCCCCATTCAAACTCTCACTCGCGCGGTTCGAATTCCCGATCGCGATCCTTTACCCACGACGACAATGCCGACCCCAACATGCCGTCCATTTCCATCGACACCCTCGTCAATCACCTTCTTATCGCCAAACGCTCCCTCTCCTCCATGACTCTTGTGCTACGCGCCAACGAGATCGCCACTGTGGCCCGCCAGTCGCACGAAGACGTCGCCATCCTTGCGGCACAGGCCGGCTTCCTGCGGACGTCGATACTAGACCAGGCTGCCATCCTCGTGCGGGTCCGGAGGAGCCTGCAGGGCACATATGACTGGGGAAAGAAGGACTTTAAGAAGTTGGTCAAGTCGATGGACTTGGCCGACGGAGAGCTCGGGCACACTATGGAGATGCTGCAGAGCGCCAGCGTCGAGAGCGTCTTTCGGCCGAAAGGTGAGGAGAGACGGACTCTGCTCGACTTCATCGACGAAGGCGGCGTGCATGGCATGCGCGAGACGATGAAGAAGAGCATCCAAGAGCTCCAGGTAGGCGAAGCCATCCCAAGCTATCGCAGTCCATTGCTGACTTGGCGCAGGCAATTCAGCAGTCGTTTGACGGAGACTTGCTCCGTTTCGATACCGACATTCGCAGCCTGAAAAAAATCATTGTTGATGCCCCGAGCCTGTCACGCGACGTCAATGACGGCACGAATCCGTCCACCGGCGAACTCCTTGAAATATTGGTTGATCACTCAGCCAACATGGCACAGTTGCTAGTGTCATTGACTCATCACTTTGACATGTGCGTCACCGCGATCCGAACTACAGAGGGTGGTGTTGCTCTCGCCCGTAGAAGGGCTGCCGAGGCTACACAATCCCAGGGAGGTGATGGTGTTTCCATCTCGGGCGTCATTGCCGAACAAGAGTCCAACGTCTCTGATCTCGAGCCAAAGACCTCCAAAGACCGCGCAGAGATGCTCAAGGTCGTTATCCAAGACGCCGGAGAGGTGGAAGATGTGGTCCAAGAGATCCAAGAACGCCTCGCGGCCATGGAGCACGGCCACGCTGTGTTGCAGGAGCAGCACGAGAAGTCGACCAAGGCGTATACGAGTATGCTAGACGCATATGCTATGCTTGGCGACATTGGCGATCGGCTCGCAGACTATCTTGCAGCCGAGGGAGACTTTAGAACAAGGTGGGAAATGGAAAAGGAAGGCGTCTATGCTAAGCTTGAGGAGATGCACCAGCTCAAGGACTTTTACGAGCGCTACGCCAGCGCCTACGACAGCCTGATCCTTGAGGTTGAGCGCCGACACGCCGTCGACGACCGGGTCAGGAGCATCTGGCGTAAGGCCCAGGACAATGTCGACAAGCTCCTCAAGGAGGACGGCGCATCTCGAGAGACGTTTAGACAAGACGTTGGAGAGTTTCTGCCCACCGATCTCTGGGCGGGCATGCAAGGCTCAGCCAGAAGATGGGCAGTTGTGCCAATCAAGGAAGATGGCACTGACGACGATGGCGAGGATGTACAAGGACCCGCGCTACGAAAGAGTGTTGTCGAAGCAGCGCGAGAGAGGCTTTTACGGGCGACGGCAGAGCCGAGACGATGAGTAGACGTCATGTTGTATGCATCGGTCAGTTACTGGGCAACTTGCTAACTAACTTGTTTGGGAACGTGAAGGTGTTGGGGATACTGGCGTTTGGGGCTACCACAAGGAAGGCATTGTTATTTGCTGTTTGTTGTTTGCTTCTTGTTATTGTTGTAAATACCACCATCCTTTATTTTTAGTTGCCTGGATCTGGACCTCTGAAAAGAACCCATCTTCTCTCCATCCCTCCCATCGTCGTCGCCCGTGCTTCCACACCTGTCCCTGTCGTGTTAAGCATAATCAAGCCTCTTCCTGTCTCATTGGGTGCTAGACGTGCAGCTGAACACATCGTGAGGCATACCCTTGTCGGTTGGGCTTGGGCTAGTTTGTCTGAGCTAACATGCTTAACGGTAATGGAAGAGATGAGGGGGAGGTCTTTTCCCTTGTTTGCTTGCTCTTTTGTCAAGAGGTTGCTTTCTCGATCCAGGCTTTTTGACTCTTGATCTACCTCGACTACCGATCAACTTGAATTCCTCATCAACGTCAACTTGGGACTTCTCGCCTCCATCTTGTCCAAGCTC
Organism: Fusarium protoensiforme; assembly: GCA_011320165.1. NCBI lineage: Eukaryota > Fungi > Ascomycota > Sordariomycetes > Hypocreales > Nectriaceae > Fusarium > Fusarium protoensiforme. Next base: position 40,287 of record JAANQP010000204.1, read on the forward strand.
TTTATCAGCTATCCCAACCCCTCCATCAACAACATGTCTTCTCCTTCTCGCTTCGATCGCATCCTCCAGAGCCTCACTGTCATCCTCCTCACCGGCCTCGTCGTCATCCTCGCCCTCGTCCTCGCAGAGTTCAAGCGCATGACAAGCCCAAACCACGGCATCGTGCTACGGGGCCACCAGGAGACACCTATCAAGGTGGCTCTGCCAGCGTATATCGATTATCTTGGGTCGAGGGAGAGGCCTATTCACGTCACTGCTATTCCGGCGCCGAATTAGACATGGATGAATAAAGGGCATGGGGAGGGGAGTGTAGAGGATCCAGAAATAGGGCTGGGCCAGCACAAGTAGAGCTCTTATAGAGTCTACTAATTATTTAAATATTATCTACACGACCAATCGTCGCCGCTTCAGCATACAAAGAGAACGACACACACCCCCAAACCAAGAAACGATCCTCCGCCGTCACTTTTGTGGTATCATTCAAACCCAAACCATTATTCTTCTGCATTATCACCCAAGCTTAACGATCACGAATCACCTGCTGAACCTTGGGATACACTCGGCACATCTCCTGATACAGCTCGGGGTGGTCGCGCCACATGACCTGGGGATCCCAGCCAGCGGCAACAAAGATGGTATCGACGCCACTCGAGATGGGTGTGGTGAAGATGTTAGCGATCTGGAAGCCGATGAGGAACGAAAAGGCCATCACCACCGGAGTATAGGCACCATCGCGGTTATAGGCAGGGTCGGTAAAGTAGAGGAAAAGGTACGCGAGGAGGGTGCATGCGTAGGCAATAAACAGGGCACCGAACGAGAGGACAGGGCCGATGAGACAGTCCTACACAAGTTAGCAACAAATTCTACAACAGGGCTTTCACAAACTCACATTGATCAGAGCATCAATACCACGGTCCTTGATCATCTTCCAAGTATCCTTGGCAGCCGCAAAGTACGGCTTTCCATACAACGCAATGTGACAAAAGGCGTATCGGTTGAGGAACTCGACCGCCCACTCCAAGAGTCCCAGCAAGCAGCCGAGGCAGCAGAACAGGGCATACCCGAGGAAGCTGCCATCAGCTGCCTCCTGGTTTCGTGCGGCGTTGCAGAGCTGACGAATGAATTGAACAATGGCAACCAACAAGCTACCCAAGCTGATGGATCCAAAACTGTACGTCAGAGCTCGCTTGGCAGAAGCGCGCGTGGCATCCTTGGGGAAGTTGTGGGCGCAAAAGTACCAGGACCCGTATACGCCAGCAATGGTTGTGTGGATCGTGTTCTTGAGCCATTCCGAGAACCAGTACATGGCAAAGGTGACAAAGACGAGCAGGCCGATAACCTTACCTTGGCTACAGCCACCGTCACTGCATGACGGATTGTCGTCGGCGGGCTGGTATTTGACGTAAATGGCGACGAGAGTAATCGAGTACCAGGCGGCGAAAGCAGTTGCAATCAGGCCTCCGATCAGACTAGTGAGGTAAACATGGCCGTACTTTTTGCTCACATCGATGGTGGTCCTGAGCATAAGGGCTGAGAATGGAATGCGCGAGATCCATGTCCAGAAGCAAAAGGCCATAAACAGACCAAAGATGAGGAACACAATGCCAGCAGACCAGTACTTGCGCCAGAGGTAGAATATGGCGGTTCCGAGCGCCCAGCAGACATTGAGAATGCCCGTAACCCAGATAAACTGCTTGGGAAAGAGTCGCGCGAGCCAGATGTACGCGTACGAGAGGACAAAGGCGACGGCGAGGACGAACATGAACAGAATGATGGTGCTCGTGTTGAGAGAAAAGTCGTTGCGATTGCCGTAGATGCCAGAGCCAGCGTTTCCGCGGTTGGCGGCGTATCCTTGAAGAGTGATACCCGAAACGACTACGAAACCGATGAAGACGCAGATGAGCTACAAAGTTAGATGGTTGCTCGTGATGGCGAAGGTGAGGGTCAACATACGAGAATACCAGCCCAGAGATCATTGTACTTGGGTTTGGGAAGCTTGAATTGCTGCTCAAATGACGCCTTCTCTCCGTCGTAGCCCTGGGCAGGCATGTAGCCGTTTCCATTCTGAGGAGGCCCTTGCTGTTGCTGCGGTTGCTGCTGGTATTGGGGATGAGCAGGAGGAGGCGGCTGAGGTTGGTATTGTTGTTGGTAGCCGGCACTGGAGTATTGACCATTGGCCGGCTGGTTAGGGTTGTAGTAGTTGTCGGATTCGCCCATGATGGCGGCGACTGTCGATGAAGCTCTCGCAATTGGTGAAGGTGTCGCACAGTTGAACTGAGAGTATCACGATGATCGGCGCAGGGGTGTCGGATGCAGAATAGCGACACGAGATACTGTAAGTGAATGCTTCAGCATCAATTGTCGATTGAATCGATGGAACAACGATGGAGGTTGCAAGTTCCAAGTTGAGATGCCCTCCCTCGGCACGGAAAGATCATGACCTTGAACCTAATTAATGGGTAGCGGGGTGTCAACAAAGGTCGCTCCTGCTCCAAGACAACTCCAAGACATTTCTTCACCTTGGCCCGACTCTATGAGGTCATTGAGGCGCCAGCTCCCAAGGACGGCAATTACCCTAAAACGACATACTATAACGGCATCAGGTTTAGCGCGGTCAAGAAAGTACCGTCTAACGAATCAGATGTCTTGGTTCCGACCAACCCCCCTGTAGCTACAGAGCACGAGGAGCTGAAATCTGGTGCTGGTTGCGTGCAGACTCCGAGTCCAAGACGCCGCTAGAGGCTCGTCCGGTGCCGTGGTGCCGAATGCCAATCTCCTGATGATGCATACAGCGAGCGTTTGCTTGCGATGGATGATTTGAGAATTCATTCTTGGGTCGTGTCTCAGGATGAGTGCATCGTTTGAGCGACATGCAGAAGCACAGCATGCAAGAGCGTTTGTGCCCGTTGACGGATGCAGGTCGCCTAACGTCCACCAGCCAAGATGCGCCAGAAGACGGGACGTAGGAGGACGCGTCCCACGGCGACAAGATCAGAACCGAATGCGACATTATCCTTGTGTCCTTGGTGTATCGAGTTGAAAACGACTCTACAGAAACATATATACCCGGGTATAGGTCGTCAATATCGCCTCCAACGAATACCTACGTACGAACACTCCAACGAGACTATCCAGGGGGCATCACGGCTTGACCCTTCACTCCGGTAGTGGATGCAGCCTTGGTTGCCAGTCCGTGTGTCCTCCCTTGTCACGGGATTAATGGTTGGGCCGCCGGGAATAATGTCGATGGCCTCAGCCACTGTTCGCCCTCTGCAAGATGCTGTGAAACAGGATTGTTTGGTTGCCATGCTGCAAAATATGTTGGGCATCCCATGTCGATCGCAACGTCGCCCTCGTATTGAAATCAATAGAGTACCGTCGTCTGTAGCTGACCCCCTGGTGCATGGTAAATCGCGTGTCCTCTTCTGAGACGATCGATGTCTCTTGCTATTCAGTGGTGTGAGGTGGTTCTGGCCAGAGCGTTGGAGGCTTGCGTCTTCCGATCGGTTGGGCCGTTCCCAACACTCGATCAGAGGACATGGATTTGGTGTGTGTGCAGGCTGCCAAGTCGCCAAGTTCTAAGGTTACAAGGAAGAACTGCACTCAAGAGGAAACTGGTCTGAGAACAAAACGACAACTCCCGGCTATTATGTGTCAGCACCTACATGTCGTTCAAGACCTGGTTCAAAAAACCTCACGGACAGAAGCCCCGAGATGATAGAGACGACGCTAGTGCCCAAACATGAGACTCCAGAAAATTGAGACAGTCAGTTCATGCAGTCCTCACGGGAAGATCTCCCCGGATCTAAAATCTTATCATAGTCGCAAAAGAAACGACCAAGCTAAAAGGTTCATGTCAGAACAAGCTCTGTATGACACGACGCAAAGACAAACGAGTTGGTCGTCAACCAGTGCGCGTGGTCATCGAGGTCCGGTGCGGCGGGTTGTCGGGCGAGGCGAGATTGTCGAACGATGAGCCCCATCATGGGGATAAAACGGGAACCATCTCGTCTCGTCGCTGTGGAGGGTGCCCATGGTTTTGGGAGTTGCCTGCAATGGTAACCGTGTTACCCGCAATGGCAAGTGGGATAATTGTGAGGCCCGTCATGGTGGAGCATCTCACGCGACAGTTTAGTGATGGTGCCTGGATCTCACATCTCGTGGTTTTGTCGAGGAGAAGCGTAGCGACCGCTTGGGGCATGTTGGGTTGGCGAGAACGGGTCGGTATCCGATTGAAGGAGCTCAAGTGTGACTCCAACCAAGTTTCTCAGTGATCTCGTCTCTGTTGCTTCCTCGTCTGAGTCGTCTCCTATCCGTTCTCGGACCGGAACAGCAAGGGCAGAGCATCCCGGCCCGTTCCAGGGTCCCCATCAAGATGGCCCGTCCACAACCCCCGTGATGCGGCCAATGTCGAGCTTCGGCCATCTCAAGCGGAGTTTGTATAGGTAATGAAAATAAAAAAGCCGAATCCCCAAGCCTTCTGGAAGGCTAGGTTCTCCTCTCGGCCCCTCGTCATCTCCAACGCTGATTGAGTCGCTTGATGCTGCGAATGCTTATTTCCTGCAACGCGACGTGTAACATGGGAGGACGAGATGAAGGCCGTTGAGGGTTGCGGGATCCAGTCAGTCAGTCAGTCAGTCGCATTGTCGCCAGATCGAAGCTAAGGCAGCAGGTTTTTCTTACTGTCCCTAGTCGGGCATCTCTGACCCGAAGTCGGGACGGTGTCTCCGTAGGATGGGGTAGCTATTGATGACTGAGGCCTTTGACTTGGTGATGGGACAAGGTGAGTGTCGCATCACCTACCGGCAAGGGAACAAGAGCCGGCAGTAAGGACCAAGTCTGGTAAGCAGATGATGACTCAGGCTATTAATCAACAGACGATCATTCCCTGTCCCGTGTCCATGTCGTCCCAGGAAGAAATCGACATGAAATGTTTTGAAGCTGCATGGAACAAACCACAGAAGCCAGTTCGCATGGCAGTGATCGAAGTGGCGTTCCAAAGACACTCCACCCTGCTGCAAAATCTTTCCTTTGGCCACGGCGGCTCAGGCCGATTGGTTGCATCCTTCGCTGAGCCTCACCTTGGAGCGGACAAGCCGTGCCACTACCGCGACGATTTTGGCGTTGGCGTCGGCGGCTGCCACCCCTGGCTCCTTCCATTTTTCTAGCGGCTCGGACCCGGCAACAATAGACGCATCAGAAAAAACCTCGACCTAGAAATCTCGCCATGTCCAACACACCCTACGGATGCGCCCTTCCTACATCTCTCCCCATCTTGGGGTCTTTGCCCCTCGGACATCTCCACACAAGCTCTCTAGCTTGCTCTCATCCCACGTCCTTGAAAGATGAAGAAGGGACAGGGCAGCAGGGGGATGGGTGACAGGGGGACACAACTCGCCTCTTCCTCTAGAGGAAACGAGTCGCCGGGCGCCGGGCCATCATGATGAGCATTTGGACTCCTTCGAGACAAACGGGGGGCGAACCATGGAAAACTCTTGGAGCCACACATCCCATCCCCCATCCCCATCACCCGTGGAGAAGAATTTTGCGCAATGGGCCCATGATGGATGGAGCCCTGGCCCGCGATGGGTTAACAAGCCGTTGAGAGGCCCTCTCCGGTCTCTCTCATATTTTTTTACATAACAACCGTCCCTCCAGCCCACTTGGTGCTTGCCTCTTGCTCCTCCATGCTCTGTTCCGTCTCGTCTTCCTCAGCTGTGGTTTGCCTTTTGGTTTCCGGCTCTGTCCTTTGAGCATATCTTGGACAGCTCTTCATTTCGCCTCCTTCGCGTCCATCTCGCGTATCCCTCTCTGCGTCTGTCGTCAAGCCTTGCCTCGGCTGACTATTGTCAACGGTCGCAGATCGAGAACAACCCCCTGTTTCTCTTGTCTGTTAATCATCGGCCTTGTTAGAGCCATAGCATCCCCTCCGAAAACAGCAACCATGCTCCTCGAGTCATCGGCCGACGAAAAGTCGCCTCGGGCGAGCAACGAGAAGAAGATCTCTCCCTCGCGAGAGGATGTCGAGGCGGGCGAGAGCGGCCTTGACCGTGGCATGAGCTCTCGTCACCTTCAGTTCATCGCCATCGGTGGTACCATTGGAACTGGTCTGTTCCTCGGTATCGGTCCTGCCCTCGTCAAGGCTGGCCCCATCTCTCTCCTCATCGCCTTCTTGTTCATGGGCTCGGTCGTCTACGCTGTCATGGTCAGCTTGGGCGAGATGGCTTCGTATATCCCTATCGCCGGTTCCTTCACCTCGTACGCTGCTCGCTTTGTCGACCCCAGCATCGGCTTCGCTATGGGTTGGATCTACTGGTTTAGTTGGTCCATCACATTTGCCCTTGAACTTACCGCCGCCGGAATGATCATCCAGTATTGGGACAGCAGCCTCAGCCTTGCCATCTGGATCGCCGTCTTCTGGTTCATCTTTACCGCTCTCAACTTCCTCCCTATCCGTTGGTTCGGTGAGGTGGAGATGTGGTTCTCCATGATCAAGGTTGTTACCATTGTCGGCTTTATCATCTTCTCCATCTGCATCAATGCTGGTGTCGGTAAGGAGGGTTATATTGGCTTCACTTACTGGAAGAACCCGGGCCCCTTCAACGCTCACATGGATCTCGAAGGTCCTACCGGCCGCTTCGTTGGCTTCTGGGCTGTCCTCGTCACTGCCGGATTCAGTTACCAGGGAACTGAGCTCGTTGGTGTCGGCGCTGGTGAGACGGCCAACCCCCGCAAGGCCATCCCCGAGGCCATCCGCTGGACCTTCTGGGGCATCTTTGGCCTTTTCATTGCCACCGTCTTCTTTGTCGGCCTCAACGTGCCCTCCAACGACCCAGCTCTCGACAGCGGTGCGACTGATGCCTCGGCTTCACCCCTTGTCATTGTGGCCTCCCGTGCTGGTGTGCAGGTTCTTCCTCACATCATCAACGCTGTCCTCCTAACAGCCGTCCTTTCGGCCGCCAACTCCAACGTCTACTCGAGCAGCCGTATCATGGTGGCCTTGGCCGAGGACGGTCTTGCCCCTGCCTTCATGAAGCGCACCAACAAGTTCGGTACCCCTTACTATGCCGTCGGTGCCTGCTCCGTCCTCGGTCTTCTCGGTTTCATCAACCTCTCGTCAGGAGGTGAGACCGTCTTCAACTGGCTGCTCAACATCAGCGCCACGTCGTGCTTCATCACCTGGGTCCTCATCAACGTCTGCCACATCCGGTTCCAGAAGGTGATGCGCGTGCAGGGCATCCCCCGCTCCGAGCTGCCCTACCTCGCTCCCTTCCAGCCATACCTGTCGTACTATGGCGCCTTCTTTGTCGCCCTCATCACCATCACCTGCGGCTTCACCGTCTTCATCGAGTGGAACACTGGCGACTTCTTCTCCAACTATGTCAGCCTGATGCTCTTCTTTGTGGCCTACGTCGGACACAAGATCATTTGCCGGACCAAGGTTGTGCCCCTTGCTGAAGTTGATCTCAGTAGGGGACGATCGGATATGTGAGGTGCTTTTGGAGTATGGAAGCGGGAAAAAAGTTAAAATGTTTTTTGGCGTATTGATGTAATGTTGTAATAAGACGTGATGATATCGTTGGCGATTTAGTTTTTGGTCTCGTGGTTTGTTTTGAGTGATTTGTGCAAGTCGAATCCCATCCGCACCCAAAGCTTGGGCATTGCTAGCCCAGGAAACGGTGTCAGTATAGCCAACATGACTTCGTGTGGCATTCGTGAGTATAGCATTTGATGATATGACCGCATGTAAGAATGTGCTCCTCAGTCTCCGTCACACATGGCCACTCGGCACAGGTACAATGCCGAGAGAACACAGCTTCACTAGAAGGGGAGTCTTTTCGACTCAAGACTGCAACCTCGCATGGAGTCTGCAAAGTCATGTTAGATTGATGCAATTCAACTTGGTTGTCATCGTACTCAGCTGTGCATCATGGCATCCATACCTCACCGTCTCACAACTTTGGCATGGCCCATCCCACGCGCAACTGCAGGTTGAAGCTAATCACGTCGCTTGAGGGAAATAATTTGTTGGGGGAGGGCCCGGGGGGGCTGGGCTGTTTATTATATTTTGTTTGGGTTGAATCCAGCAAGAGATCCCGAAGCTTCGCATGATGCTGGATCCATAGGCTCCATAGACGACATTTTTTTAGGAAGGAATTCACGAGCTCAGAGCATTGTCGTAAGACAACAACGCATTCATATCCAGGGATATCAATTTGACCACATTCATGTCATCAATAGGAGAAAACATGTCGTCAAATGTGAACAAACTGAACTCCCCGAAGCTTCATCCACGATGCTCACCTCACGATGCCAAGGCGGTCTCACATCATCTTCCTATTTGGGCAATCCTCAGCCAGGACAGTTCAGGGACACAGTCCGAGAAAAACAAGCTCTTTCCACGTCCACTGATTCGTCGGCAAGCCCCCAATGTCATTCTCCCCGACCGCCATGCATAGCGCATGCAGGGCGATCAAAGTGGTAATGGGCGACGCGTGGGTGGCGATGGGCCGACCCCCATGCCCTTCGGGTCGTCGGGGCCTATCGATATGATGGAGGGTCAAGGGAATGATGATGCAATTTGGTTCCGTGACCTTGGTTTCACGGTTTTGGAGGGGTGATGAGTTGGCAAGTTGCTGATTGAAGCGGTGTCGACACGCACTGCGTCTCGGTCAACGCAAAGGGGAATGGGGGCACTTCTTTACACGGTGGTTTGATCGTTGGAAGAGCCTTGCGAGATCCGAAGGCTGCCACCTCCTCGCGTGAGAAGTATCCCGAATAGTAGGAAAAGGTTAATCACGCAATCGACATCCCACGGATGTCAAGGTCTCGACGTGTCTGTAGGTGGCACTTGTGTCTGGGGGCAGGCAAGTTGTACGTCAACTCAGCTCGCGAGGACGAATCAAGAAGTTCTCGTGACCAAGCCCCTGCGCAATTGTTCTGTCAACAACATTGAATTATTCCACACAGACGTGCTCCAGGCTCTCTTCATGAACAGATGATTCTCCTTGGCGTGGAAGTTGTTCTGGCATCGTGATCGGGACTCGAAGCCGATGTACACGACACGGGGAGTTCACGACCTACCCTACAACCAGGAGAAGCTGAACTGGGAAAAGCGCTTATTCAACCCCGGGCATCGGGAGCTTCCGATTGGTGCCCTGCATTGTGCGCTAGAGACGCAAGGGGGATAGCGTCTGAGACAAGAATGGCTTTCAAGCACGTGAAAGTGGCCCAGCCGTCTGGTTGGGAGGCTGTTTCACTGACGGGTCAGCCATGAACGGGTGAACTTTTTTGCTTGGCATTCACTTTTTTTCTTGACAATATTTTGGAGTTTATTTGAGAATTTTGGCATCTAAAAACGATCAACATTATCTACTCTACTGCACAGAAACAACCACCAAGGTCCCCCTCGCCTCCACCCCCCAAACGTGCTACGACCTTCTCCAGGGACACGATGGAGCCGATCCCCTCCCCCTCGAAAAACTGGCGGGCGGCTAGACCTGATCGGGACTTAGGTCTAGCGGTATGGTTTCTGGTGGCGGCTCAGCTGCAACCCAATCACCAACCGCCAATTCCAGACGTGGGGGGGGCTGGCTTTGCCAATCCAACATTGCCCTGATGGATGCCACAATTGCTTTGCCGTGATAAAGATGCAGAAGCTGTGGTTGACCAGTCTCTGGCCGTGGCAAGTCCTGCGTTTATAAAGCATTGGTTGTGGGAGCAAGTTGAACCAGATATCAGCTTGACCAAGACACACAAGGTTCCACATCGACTTGATCATCGTCATCTCTTATTTTTGCCGTTTGTGGGGACGAGATAAAACTCGCATCTTTCGAGTCAAAAGAAGCCTCTATCCCGCCATTGACTCCGCAAGACGCTCCCCACGATCCGTCTCAAGCAACGGGAGCCATTTGAGACGTGATTTCTTGACCGGAAACCCTATTTCGTCCTCCCGTCCTCGCTCAATTCCACCTTGTCAGACCCGAACCTGGACCGTTTCTCGTATCACCGGAAGCCTCCGCCTGTCCGCAATTAATTGTTGGGATCGGATCCAAGCATTAGTCTACCGGTCCCCGTCACCGACATCTTTTTTGGAGTAACGCCTTGCAGATTGGTCGCGTGACCCACCCACCGCTTCGTCTGGTCTCAAAAGATACAACTACCCGAGGCCCCTTCACATTTCTTCCTTCTTGATACCCCCCCCAAGTCTTAGTCCTCTACGTCTGGGATCATGACTATTATCGATATCAACAAGGACTTGGCTGCTCTGTTTGAGCAGCAGGCGGCCGCCACGCCTGATGCCGTGGCCCTTGAGGATGAGAAGAGATCTCTCACCTATGCCGAGCTCGACAGGGAGACGTGGGCTCTGGCTGAGCGGCTGCGCAACCACGGTGTTGGTCGCGATGATCTCGTCGGTGTCCTGATGGGACGGAGTGCCGACTACGTGATTGCATCTGTCGCTGCTCTCCGCGCTGGTGGTGCCTTTCTCGTCCTCGAGGTGGCCTATCCTCCGGGTCTCTTGCGAGATGTCATTGAGGATGCAAAGCCAACTGTCATCTTGACCCAGGTCGAGCACGCCAGTCAGATCAAGTCTGATGTCCCCGTCATTGTCGTCGACCACCCCGACAAGGAGGCCAGGGGAGACATTACGCCTCAATTGGACGAGAGACGCCCGTTGCCCGAGGAGGACGACGTCGAGAGGCTCGCCTTTGTCTCATACTCCTCCGGTACCACTGGACAACCCAAGGGTATCATGAACCCTCACAGAGCCGCCGTTCGCTCATACGACCTGCGGTTCGGCGTCAGCGACCTCAAGCCCGGTGATAGGGTAGCTTGCAACGTCTTTTTCATCTGGGAGATGCTGCGGCCTCTTCTGAGGGGTGCCACTACTGTTGCTATCCCCGACCACGCCAGCTATGATCCCGTTGCTCTTGTTGAGCTTCTCTCTTCGTGGCGCATCACCGATACCCTCATGACCCCGACACTTTTGGCCACGGTTCTTTCTCGACACCCCAAGCTTGGCGAGCGTCTTCCTCATCTTCGCTCGCTGTGGCTTAACGGCGAGGTTGTTACCAGTGATCTTGTCCGTCGCGCCGTTGACGCCCTCCCCAACGCCCGTCTTCTCAACGTCTACAGCGCCAGCGAAACCCACGAGACTGCAGTGGGTGACATCAAGACGTTTATCGACTATGACACACGAGTCTGCCCTGTTGGTCCTCTCACCGACCCTGAGCACACTTACATCCTTGATGAGGCCGGCAACAGAGTTGGTCCTGGTGTAAGTGGTGAGCTGTACGTGGGAGGTGACCTTCTGGCAAGAGGATATCTCAACTTGCCCGAGACCACCGCCAAGGCGTTCCAGTCGGATCCTTTCGACCCTGAAAAGGATGCGCGCATGTACAGAACTGGCGATCTTGCGAGGTTGCTTCCCAGTGGACTTTTGGAGATCACAGGCCGAGTTGGAGGCATGATCAAGACTCGTGGTTACACTGTCCAGCCTGGCGCCGTCGAGAGCGCCATCCGAAAACACCTTGCTGTCCGGGACTGTGCAGTTATTGCCCACGGCGAGGGCTTGGAGAGGCAGATTGTGGCATACATCGTCCGCGAACAGGGCGAGCCTAGAGATCGAACCATACCCATCATTGACGAGTATGGATACAGCCCGGTGGCTCGACGTGCCCTGTCAGATCACCTCGCTCACTACATGATTCCTCCTGTCTGGGTTGAGCTCGACGAACTCCCCACGCATGGAGTTTCTGGCAAGACTGATCTCAAGGCTCTGCCTCCGCCACCATCTCCAAGATCACCCAAGGCTCCCCCGAAGAAGGAGCACAACATCAAGATCAAGATGGACACCATCATCATGCTCTGGGCAGCATCTCTCAACATGCCTGCCAATGCCATCACACCGAAGCACGACTTTTTCGACCTGGGTGGTCACTCGCTGGCTCTCGCTGATCTCGCGAGCCGACTCACCAGGACCTTTGGATTCCCTGTTCCTCTTGCACCTTTGGCTGGAAACCCTACTCTTGAAGGACATCTCTCGGCGGTCAAGGCGGCTCGCGATGGACATACCGCTGCTGTACAGGCTGATCTGCCGGCTGTTCTCCGTGCGGATTCAGCGCTGCCTGAGGAGATCCAGTCGAACGGTACCCCGATGCGTGCTCTCAAGGATGCTGACACGATTCTTTTGACTGGTGTCACCGGATATCTTGGAGCTTTCCTTCTCAAGACCTTGGTCGACTCTACCGACGCTCACATCATCTGTCTTGTGCGATTCCCCGAACCCGTAGAGGACTGTGCACCAGCTGGAATGGCCCGAATCCGAAAGAACTTGATCGACCTTGGCGTGTGGGAGGATTACCTGTTGGAGCGCATGGAGATCTTGCCAGGGACACTCGCTAGGAAGCGTTTTGGTCTCTCGCCTGAAGCCTTTGACGAGCTGGCGACCCGGGTGCAAGTCATTGTGCACGCCGCCGCCACCGTCAATCTGGTGTATCCCTATGCTGCTCTGAGGAACGCCAACGTGGGAGGTACGAGGGAGATTCTGCGACTCGCAGGCCGCAGTGGAGCGACTGTTCATCACGTCTCTACCAACGGTGTTCTCCCCCCTTCCACCGAGGGCTGGTCTGAGGATGTTGTCATTGATATTGACGATGTCCCGACCAAGCTGCTGGATGGTTATGGCCAGACCAAGTGGGTTGCTGAGAAGCTCGTCTACGAGGCCGGCCGTCGAGGTATTCCTGTCCGAGTGTATCGACCTGGTACCATCACCGGTCACAGCCACTCTGGTTCGACGAATGCTTGGGATCTGATGAATGCCATCTTGGTTGAGTCATTGCAGCTCGGCCGCGCGCCTGATGTCGATGGGTGGTTCTTGGAGATGACGCCTGTGGACTTTGTCAGTAAAGCCATCGTTACCCTCGCCAGCCACACGGATGATGAAGACCAGACTCTGTACCATCTGGGCGATCCTGCTCCTGTGGCCTCGAAGGATGTGTTTGACTCTCTGGCCAAGATTGGCTACCCCACAGAGCCTCTTGCATGGGACGAATGGGTTGCTCTCTGGCATGAGAAGCGAGGCGACAGGAAGGGAGGCGACGACCCCTTCACCGTCGACATCCTCCGCGGTGGTATGCCCAACGTAGAGGTTCTCAAGTCTGTCATTGTGCTCAAGGATGGCAAGACACAGCCAACCCTAGACAAGTACGAGGTCTTTAGACCCAAGATCGACGACGGTCTCTTGGAAATCTACACCCGCCACTTTTACGCGCGAGGTTGGTTGCCTCGTCCTCCTAAACGTGCGCAGGTCAACGGTGTGGTCAAGAAGGCTCACAAGGGTCGTCTGGCCGGCAAGGTTGCTGTCGTGACGGGTGCCTCTTCTGGCATCGGTGCCGCTGTCGCTGCTGGCCTCGCCAAGGAGGGCGCGCACGTCGCCCTGGCAGCTCGACGCACCGAGGCCCTCGAAAGCGTCAAGAAGAAGATTGCTGTGCACGGAGGCAAGGTGCTGCTCCACAAGACGGACGTGACAGACAAGGCCCAGGTGGAGTCCCTGATGAAGGAGGCGAGTGAGCAGCTGGGCCCCGTCGACATCCTTGTCAGCTGCGCGGGTGTCATGTACTTCACCATGATGGCCAACAACCAGACGGACGAGTGGGAGCGCACCGTGGATGTCAACTGCAAGGGTCTGCTGCACTGCCTGTCGTCGACGGTGCCTGGCATGCTCTCCCGCGGCAGCGGCCACATCGTGGCCATCTCGTCGGATGCCGGCCGCAAGGTGTTCCCCGGCCTGGGCGTCTACTCGGCCAGCAAGTTCTTTGTCGAGGCGACCCTGCAGGCTCTGCGCGTCGAGACGGCGGGCTCGGGGCTCCGGGTGACGTCGGTCCAGCCCGGAAACGTGGCGACGGACCTCCTGGGCATGTCGACGGACAAGGAGGCGCTCAAGAAGTACGGTGAGCCCACGGGCGCCAAGGTGCTGGAGCCCGAGGAGGTTGCGAGCTCTATCGTGTACGCCGTTTGCCAGCCTCCTCATGTGGCTGTCAATGAGGTTCTCATCGAGCCTCGGGATGAGCCTATCTAAGCGGGCAATTAATCTTTTCTTCATCTATCTAGATTTCCTCCTGCATCAGGGATTTGTCTTGTTTATTTCTCCTTTTTCTTGATACGATCGGATCATGATGATGTAGTTTAGCGACTCAACGGGCGTTGGATACAAGAATGGATGGCAGGGGACTTGGGGCCTGGGCGTCTCAACACGCTCGGCGGAGATACTATATGTAAACCTATACCCCCTTTTTTCGAGGCTGAATAAGAAATTGAAATTCTTACTGCAAGAGCTGTCTCGCTTGAAAGAGAAATCTTTTGCTCGCGTAGAGAGTACCCTCGCCTAGAAGCAAGGGAGGGAGTTAGCGCCCATGGAATAAAGATCCCCCCCCTTGTCAAGGATCTACGGACGAAAAATATCCCTTGGACAGCGGTGGGCGGGGGGAGAAGAAGCCTGAAACAGGGCATCTTTTTTGTCTGGGACCTTCGTTTCGCGTTGGAGATGGGCATAGTTTTTCCATGGCTTAGAAAACGTTTATCTGGCAGATGGAGGATCCACAAGTTGACAGGGGTGTTTTGTAGGAGGGGGAAGAGAAGAGGAGGGGATGGAGGTTTGGGGATTGAGTGTCAATTGAGACAGTGGGTTATTGGTGTATAGTGTTGATTGAGGTTTGTGAGTTTGATTGATGTGAAAGAGAAGAATGGTAATGCGGTGGTAGTTGAAGGCATCACCGCTCTCTCCCGCAAAGGTCAATGCTGTTCCGGTATTTCCCTCTTGTCGAATCTAAGCGAATTTTCAACCCCCGTGAGGATTTCTCTCGCGGAACAACATTGACCTAGATTTCCTTCTTCCCCCCTGGGCGGTGGCGGCCACAAGTTGAGGCTCAAACGCTGCATGTCGATGTTCCACCAATCGCCTGTGCGCCCCTTGCGCTGGCTCCAAACGCGCGCCGACAAGGGTTCGTGTTCGGATTTCCGGTGAGTCGGTGGGGATTGAATCTTGGCGGTTTTTTGTTCATGGGGTGATCAAGGACAAGCTTGACACAAGTTAAGGACAAGGTCGAGTGTTAATGCCGATCAGATGAGACGGTAAACGAAACTTGATGTGAGCTGATGTGTTTATGCAAACGTTGTTTTGTAGAGAACATGTTTGGAACGAGTTTTTCCAAGTTCTAAAGAGATCAATTGAGGAGATGGTCATCATTGATACATGTCCCTGTTAAGCTTGAGTGCAATTGACTCCTCCACTCTCGGCC
>JAANQP010000205.1:0-19731 GCA_011320165.1 Fusarium protoensiforme
GGCCGGGGGGGCGGACGAAGTCGCAGAGACATCCAAGCTGCAGATGGTTGCGCAAGATGAAGAAGATCGGTTGTGTTCTAGAAAAAGGCAGGGCATGGGGAGACGAGGCACAAGGCGAGGATAATTTCAACATGGGCAGGAGGTAGATCCAGTTCTTGGTAAAGGGGAAGGCGCAGCCTGGATGCATGTCTCGAGTCCTCCTTCCCCGAGGTCTCAGTGTCCGCATCTCGAGAAAGGCCCAGCAGCTGTACCCAGTACAAGCACCCTTTCTTGCCTCCTGCCTCTCCCTGTTCTGCGAAACGAGGTACGAGTGGAGCAGGTACCTCTCTCCCCTAGCTGGACGAGCCATCACCCAGAGAGGCAGCCTCCAGGTGTCTTGCGGCAAATCGCACCCACTATTTCAGCCTTGGGCAGGCCCTGTAAACGTCGCTTCAGGGCACTCGACCGACCTGCCGTCCTGAGAAGAAGCGTTGGACCAGCAGGGCAAGGTACAACCACACAAAGTACCTGCAGCCCTCGACAGCGCCTTGCACCTGGCACCTGCCAACTGCGCGCCCCAAGCGTTGCCGACCTGTGCCCACTCCCCACGACGTGACTTCCTGATTTGATTGATGACTTTTGGGCCTGGCTCCTTCTCCTTTCCCACCAGCCCAGCACCAGGCCCTGGGTTTTTCCTCCCCCCATCACGCCTTGTCCGTTGACAACTTGTTCACCACCATCTTCGGCCTCTTCTTTCTTTTTTCCCTCTTCCTCCTCTCCGTCTCCGTCTTTTTCTCTATTAGACTTCCCGTCTGCTCTGCAGCGGTTTTCGCCTCGAGTCTTCCTGGTCCGCCGTCTTGTCACCAGCTTCTGCGACCAAGCTTCGTGCCTTTTCCGCCTCCCCGAACCCCTTCGTGGTTTATTCCCGACTCGCGCGGCCCGTGGCCATTCACCCCTGCGCTCTCTTCCCGCGAACGAAGCTGCACCACTCGACGACGAAATATCCTGCCGCATAGGGTGAGTCGATGATTTGACGCACAGTGTTGCCAGCGGTTTGTCAACGTGTTGCGACGAGGGGGACCTGAGGGCTTGGTGGTTCTCGATGGAGCCTGTCTCAGATGGCTGATGCATCGCATCCTGACGTCGGCCACGGCGGCAATTTTCCACCACCACCGTCCCTCATTGTCTTGTGTCCCGGCGCCCTCGTTGCTTCGCGCTGCACCTGGTCATCGCAAACTACCGTCTATCGATTTCTCGATTTCATCGGGCTAACCCGTCATTGTCGTCGCTAGACCCTTTCGTTGCGAGATTTGAGAATTCTTCGAACCGACACCGTCCCGGTTTTTCCCACTCAAATCCGAAATTCTACAACATGTCCTACTACGACAACCCGCAGTGGTCGGCTTCGACCCAGAACAACTGGGAGCACCAAGGCTCAACCACTCCCGTTCGTGCAGGTACGGATGGTTTGCGGACGCCTTCCGATCCCAGGATGCCCATTAACTCGCTCATCCGCTCAGGCGCCAGTGGACCTCAGCCCCAGGACGACTACGCCTTCTCGTATCAGTTCGACGGTATGTTCTCCATCAACAACGTTGGTCTTGTTCCCTCCGGTTTCTGTTGGCCTCTTTGCGACGGTCGCTTTGTCGTCGGATGGTCCAATCCGAACCAGAAATTGGAGAGAACTCGGACTTGACAAGTTGAACGTCTCGCACAGGAACTAATCCTCCATCCTAGAGGTCGATCGAGCTTATGAAAACTTGCAAAAGTCTGGCAAGGGCTATGGAGTGGGCGGCCGACGTGAGTTTCCTGATCTACACCGTTTTGGCCCTGCCAGCATCCTCTCAAGACCTTGGTGAGTAGGCTGGGACTGGCAGGGCGCTGTGAGCGCCCCAACTGACCATCCCTCCGATGCAGACTCGCGCGCTTCCCACCACTCCTCCGGCTCTCGCCCTCATTCGGTTAACAACTTTGACGACGCCCGAGGCTCCCAGGGACCCAACCTCCAGAACTTCTACGCCAACCAGCGTCACCAGCCCTCGCGAGGCTCCAGCGAGGCAGAGCAGGTCATGCAGGCGAAGAGAAGGATGGCAGCTCAGCGGGAGCGAGAGCTTCGAAACCTGCACACTGAGCAGCAATACCAGCGAAGTAGGCCACCCTCTACTGTATAGCACATTCCTACTATCGCAAAACCAAAAGAAGATGCCAAATAGAAAAAAAATTGTGGTCATGGGCGGCCGATGATTGTTGTTGGCCGGACGCCGCTCATGTTTTCTTTCTTCACTCGCTTCTCCCGAACAGCACACATGTAATCCGCGTCGAGTTTGTTGAGCTTGGGCTAACAGCTTTTCTACGTAGCCGTCCTTTCCGAGTTGACCCTCCCGGGCAACAAGCACATGTCGGAGGAGGAGACTAGGGATCTTATCGCCCGCCAGCGCAGTGCCTTGTATGGCGAGGGACAGTTCGCTGAAAAGGCCGGATATGTTGACGAGACTGGCAACGTCCGTCCTGGCGCCCCTTGCCCTAGCGGACCTTCCAGTATCCGCGGACACTCGCCCCTGGCCTTTGACAACATCGGCCGTGCCCCTCCTGCTGGTGATGCCGGTACCCCAGGCTCTACTGGCGACGCCCACGGCCTTCCTGCCGAGCCGGCCTCTCGCCCCCAGAGCACAGCCAGCCCCCAGACCTCTGGACCCACGAACCGGGTCTTTGACAACGCGGTTGGACCCCAGAGCCGAACCAGCACATCCAGCCCAACCGGCGGATCCCCCTCGCGCGATTTCGCCCCTGGATCTAAGCCCAGCCAGTCTGGAGCCTCAGTTGCCCCCATCGGCACCCGTCCCTCGGGTACACCGGCGACCACAGCTTCCTCGAAGCGGTCGACCACCCCCCTCGCTTCCCCTGGCGGCTGGGGTCGTGGCAACGGCGTCTGGGGCCAGTCCTCGGGCCTCGGTGCCCCGGCTAGTGTCTGGGGTTAGAATCCCAGGGATGGTTTTGGGCGTGTTGGTAGGTATGGGCGTTGACAGTTGCATAGGGAATGGCGCTTGAGGTAAAAGATGCATCGAGGTTGGTACATTTGAGTTGTGACAGGGGCGGTGTCTCCGCAGCTCTCTTACGGCTCCTGATTTTCATGTTGGGGGCACTCTGGCAATGAATGGGGAACGGCAAACACGCAAGACTACTCGGATCTGGCGAGAGCTGGGTGGTTCCATTGAGGTCACAGGTGTTGAAGGAACGGCATCGACAGAGGAGTTGTCATTTGTTTCTTTTTTCGGCTGAAGGGCTTGGACTGGTGACATGGGAGTTGCATTTGATCATCACAATGGGGCGTCCGTTGTTTAGGGATGTCGGCTTTGCGTTCAACAGCGGATGGACAAGGAAAAGAGGCGTGTCTAGTATGGATGGACGGGCAGGAAGGGACGCTTTCGAAAACATGTTTGGACGAAGTTCTTTGGGAAGGCTACGGCCTGGGGCGCTCATCATGATTGTGGCGGGACGGCTCAGCGTCCTGACGGCAACGACGGATACCCAGAGGGAGCGGAGCTTGAGGCGTTTACGCTGTTTATCGACCAACGACAAGGCTGCGAACCGTCTAGGGTGGATTCGGGGTCTCCTTGACGATGGGAGGTATTTGATTTGTCGGCGCCAACACACAAAGGTTCTGGGACGAAAGGGATTTATACGGATCACCAATCCTTTACTCGGCAAGCGAAAACGCAGGTGTTTGTTTATATACGACAAAAACACGCACACCCAAAAACGACACAAAAAAAGGAGATAAAACAAGGGCATTTCTTGGGGTTCAGGGTGGATATAGGGTCAGGACTGTTTCGGTGTTCATTTTTCCTTCGCGTCTCTCGTTTGCGTGCTTTTGGGCAGGTTCGTTCGGTGCAGGACAGGGTTGCGGGGTATACGGAGATCGGTTCTACAAGGGTTGCTTGGCCAGGGAATGGAGAAATTGTTTGCTGGTTTTGCGACGACATTCTGGACAGGGAGACAAACATTTGGGGAGACAGTAATTGTTAGGGGCATACATTTATCTATGGGAATGGTTCGGGAGTTAATAAGACCTGTTGCGAACGTGACCTGACAGTAGAGGCATTCAAGGGTCCTTGCTATTCCAAGACGAGTATACACCAACAGAAGTAGATTGTGTCTTTGTCTAACTCGAGTTACACACCATGACGCTAAACTTGGACGACTCGGGCATGTGCGCGTCATCGGAAGCTCCCGTCTGTCGTCTCCCGTCTCACTTCTCCTCCCTTCGGCGCCAGCAACCCCCACCCGATGCCGTGCCCGCCCGCCGGGGAGAACGCCGCTTCCCGGAATGGGGTTTCCGTGTGTGGAGAAGAGGAGTCGAGGGAGAGAAGGATATAAAAGGACGGGAAGGAATGAATGAATGACGGGTACACTGAGTGACGCGATCTGTTTCTTGTGCTACTATACAGATAAGAGAAGCCTCGTAACGGTACAAATATTCACCCTGCAACAATCAATCGAACCTGCCACAAAGAAACGATGCCTCAGTTTGACGAGTCCAAGGCATATGTTGAGCAGGAAGACACCGTCTTTTTTGATGATGGTCGAGAGATTGAGCTTCTGCACTATGTTTATGGCCGAGCCGACATTGATGAGCTGCGTGGCTCGCCGAAGCGTATCCTCCAAGCTATTGATGAGTTTGCGCGCACAAAGAAGTATCTCATGAATGTTGGCGAGGACAAGGGCAAGATTGTCACCGACTTGATTGCTGAGGTGAAGCCCAAGGTCATGGTAAGCTGAGAGACATGGCAGATGTTATCTGAAGGCATCTAAACGTGCATCCACAGGTTGAACTCGGTGGCTACGTAGGCTACTCGACTCTGCTCTTTGCCGACGCTGTGCGTTCGTCAGGAGGTTCACACTACTATTCTCTCGAGCGCAACCCCGAGTTTGCTGCCGTCATCACGTCGCTCATCGACCTCGCCGGCCTACGCTCCGTCGCCAGCGTCATCGTCGGTCCCAGCGACAAGTCTCTCTCCCGCCTGCACGCAGACGGCACCCTCACCAAGATCGACCTCATGTTCCTGGACCACTACAAGCCCGCCTACCTCAGCGACCTCAAGCTCTGCGAGCGCCTCGGCCTCGTGGGACCGGGCACCGTCCTCGCGGCCGACAACGTCATCAAGCCGGGGAACCCGCCGTACCTGGCCTACGTGCGGAGCAGCGTGGAGGAGAAGAGGGCGGGCTCAAAGAGCGCAGGTGGCTTCTCGGATAAGACTGCTAGGCAGTATGAGAAAAGGGAGGGGGAGGAGAAGTTGGATGAGGCAGAGGGGGATCCGAACTTGGTGTACGAGAGTCGGTTGATCAACAGCTTTGAGCCGACGGGTATTCCGGTGAGTATGCCGTCCAGTCACGCACATTCCATCACTGACACGTACAGGATGGTGTTGAAATCACAAGATGCACAGGTAGAAAGAATTAGATACTCAAAGCAATCCCTAACTCGTGTTTCTCAACACTAACGAGTTCGTCGCTGCCCCCTCAAAAGGCGATCATGAGACCCTCATCTTCAACAACAGGCGTCCCGCCCGGTTAGCTCAATCGGTAGAGCGTGAGACTCTTACGAGTACACACTTCTCAAAATCTCAAGGTTGCGGGTTCGACCCCCGCATCGGGCTATTCCTATACAAATGATTGAGAATTATTTTTTGCCGGTCTGTAATTTTTTTCTTTTTCGTTGATGCCACTTTCTCTGGAGGCTTTTCGTAATGTGTGGTTGGGGATTGTTGGTCACTACAACTCCCCGATGTCCTATTTTTGTACCTCGGCCATGGCAAGGGTCAGCCTTGAATATCCCTCAATGGTAGAGATTGCTGCTGGATTCAGTCGTCTCCTGTTTGAGTAGCTTCTGGTGACTTGCAAGCAAGCCAAGCCAAGGTTTATGTTTATTGACAGTTGCAACTTGGACCTGGTCGACCAACCTCGCCTTGGACTAAACAGCCACTTCCTGTTATCATGGCCAGCCGCGCCCTTCTTCAATTGGCACCCCGACAGACTGAACCTGTCTGTCCGCTGAGTACCCGGCTGGCCGCTTCATACACCACTTTGAGATGAGATCGACCAGGTTCTCCGCCGCCTTGAGTACCGTTGCTGAAGCCATCCAGGTTCCTACCTCCATGTCCCAAGACTCGAGGCTTGTGTGACATTGAGCGGAGCCTCTTTCGACTCTTGAGTGCCCTTTACAGGTCTGTCTCACCCTCCAAAACTTGAATGTCGGTCTTACCAATACCCGCACTCTCGCCATTGCTTTGGCTGGAGTTTCGACTTGAAACAGGGTGAAGCAATGGCTGATGGTGCCAATGGCGAGCCAGTCTCTTGGTTTAAAAGTCTCCACTACATACGCTCACTTGACACAGGCGACAGCCCCCTCGACGTGACATAGGGGACGCCTGCTGATGAAGACATGTCAGTCCTGAGTCAGGACCTAGGCATTCCCTGGCGTTATGCCACATGTCAAGACCTGGTTCTTAACGTTGATCCCCGATTGCTCCCATGCGATTCGCTGCTGCTTCAAGCAGTCACCCGCCAGGTCTACTTGATGGGCTTTGTGGGTTCACCTTCCAGACACTCGCTTAGATTCTAGTCGACAACCTCAACTGTCCTTAACGACCTACTCCCCTAAAGCCCTGACAGGCTCTATCCACCTATAGGTGTATTCCATAACTCGAGACCGTTCGTGGAGGATGTTCTACGGGTCGATTGATGAGGACGAACGCACCCCCGTCCCCTATCATAGCGAGACCCGTGCTCGCCCAATTGGACAGTCACCAACATCGGGTCGGACAGACAAGGCTGGCACGTCGTGTTCGGGCCATCTTTTGGGATAGCATGTCGTCAAGACTTTCGGTTACTCTGAACAATGTGCTTCGTGGTCGACAGTGCGTCCATGTTCAAGCGACCTCGAGGACTTGTCAAGCAAGTGCAAGCCTGTGGCGGATGGTGGGTGTTTCTGGTATGTAAGCGCTCGCTGTCGTCTTCTAGGAGTAGGGTCGAATGATGGGATGAGTGAAAGTGCCCAGTCAGGGGAAGTCCCGAGCAGGTGAACTGGACCAAGTCGGTTTATCGTTGCCATTGCTAGGCGCTCATAGGATGCAATACTTCACCCAGTCAGGCCTGTATTAGTATCATGGCACACCGAGAGCCTCGAGACTTCGACCGGCCGCTTTCTGCATGCACCCTGACTACCCAGCTTTATTCCATCCCAAGCATGTCATCTTTTTAAATAGCTTTCCCCTCCATTGCTCGTAAAAACTCTCCTCTTCATATTAAACCATCAACTGCAAGGCCATGCCTAGGCTCGTGCGCAAGCCCCCATTCCTCACTAGCGGCGGCCCCCCAGAAGTTTCACAACACGCACGCAGCCTCAACTCCACGTCTTCAACACCAGCAATCGCCAGGGCCATGATGTGATCTGATTATAATCACTCTCTCTTTCCTTTCTCTTCAATCAATTGCCGCAGGAACCCCTGTCATCCTCGGCCCGAGCCGCAACTGCAAGCTGACTTGTTCAACCTGCCCCCCCCTTGTATCTCTTATCCCCTGTCCTTGTATCACTCTGTCCTTTTTTACATTCTGACTCTCAGCCGACCCAATGCTTTCCAGCCTCACAACAAAGCTGGCCCTCAAAAAGGCCGGCATCCCCAGAGACATCCTTGACTTTCAGCAGCAGCCAGAAAAGTCCTCCAAGGCTGGTAACCAGGATGATCAGCCCCCTCAGAGCTGGGGATCCTGGATGTCGATCCGATCTCTGCCGCTCACTGTCCAGCCTTGGCTGAGCCCTCCGCCCCCATCCGTGGACGTAGGTCGCGTGCCGGGCATCGGGGACAAGGCGCCCGTCGACAGGGAGAGGAGGATCGTGCTCGGCGGCAGGAGGAGGACGCTGCTCGTCTTTCTGCGCTGCGTTGGCTGCGCGTGTATGTTGTCAAATCTCCCTGTTCCCCACGTCGATGCTGCACCTTTGCTTTTTTCAACAGCTGCACGACATTCTTTTCATTTCATTTCACTCACGAGCCGTTATAACTCATCAGCTGACACTTGAGAAAAAAGTCGCACAAAAGACATTCATCAACCTGCGCACTCTGTCGAACCGCTACGGTGACGCCCTCACCTGCATCGCCGTCTCGCATGCCTCGGAGCAGGCCACCCAGAAGTGGGTATCCCTCCTCGGCGGCTCCTGGGGCGTCCGCGTCGTCATCGACGAGGACAGAGCCCTGTACGCCGCCTGGGGACTGGGCACCGGCGGCATGTGGTATCTCTTCAACCCTACCACCCAGGTCCAGGGCTGGAAGGAGACGGGGTGGCTAGGGGAGAAGGTGGCCGGGGCCATTCAGAGGAAGGGTGTCGAGGACAAAAAGACCCCAAAGAAGGCCGGCGGCGCATTGGATGACGAGGACGAGGACGAGGATGGGCCCTTGACAGTCATGGGGAACAAATGGCAAGAGGCTGGCGCTTTTGCCATCGACGGGACTGGGACTGTCATTTGGGGTGGCAAGGCCATGAGGGCAGATGATGTGATGGAGCTGGAGGATGGGGCTAGGATTTTGTTGGCATAGCATGTGTCTTCCTTGATATTTAGATTGTATGATAGCGTATGTGACCATGACAGTTAAGCTACACAGAAACCGTATATGAATGGCACGGTGTATCATGGTCAGGCTGCTGGATAACCAACTCTTTTGATTCTCTACTCTATAGAGCAGAATCAAGTCTAGTACCTAGTTCATCTGGTCCCGCCGTCTCCTATCTGGCATCGCTTGTCAAGGACACGAGGGACTCGACATGGCCTAACCGATCCGATCCGATCCTCCCCCACAGATTCCCGAACACACCTAGGAAACCCAGGCCGGCATTCAAAAAGACCCAAGCGCCCATGATCTGTAAAGTCTTGATCGTACGCATGTTGTTGTAGCTGCGGGGGACCCTGGGCTTCTTGATCGATAGCCTGTCCTTGGATGAGTGGACCGTTTCTTGTCATGTCGCAAAATCCCCACCGTCAAATGTGACAAAGTCCACACAACTACGCCGAGCACCGTAGTCGAAGCGGCCGACTCCGGGTTGTGGGCGATTACTGGAGAGTCTGCAGTGACTGAACAGCCAATGAGCTGGACAAGGTTCCGAATTCGACACGAGAACGAGAGCACCTTGCTTGTAGAGAAGTCGTGGCTTAACTCGAGCTTGTTATACCCAGAGATAGCAGGATTTCAACGAGCAGAAAGGGCCAGACAGGTCGAATATCGCTCTCTTGGTGCTATCAAAGGGCATCTCAGGATGCACACCAGGCCCAAGTTCAGCCCCAACATCGAATGAGGCAATGGGATCGGGGGATTGAGTACTGCAGTCATGGTGCCTTGCCACAGTTTGCGGGACGCTCTTCTCCAGGGGCTCAAGGTACAAGCAACAAGCCAGTTTTGGTACCCCGACTGAGCCGCAACTGTTATTCGCCTTCTTCAGAGATTACGGAGCAACTTGCATCAGTATATCCACTCAATGATGGCCCGCGCATCTTTCCTTGCCCAACGGGCTGCTTGGATTCGGGGGGTTGACAGTCTACTTCAATATTCCGTTTCATCGGGTGGCCTTGACGCACGTCTCGATGGTCCTTGACCAAACACGGCGCACTGGTGTATGTTGTTCTAAGATTGTAGGAATATCGCAGCTGCCTCATCATTTCGCAGATAATGGACGCCTTGAAACGTAGCCCACCTGGCCCAGGCTGAAGTCGAGATATAGAGTGACAAGGGGCTTGAAGTTGTCCTTCGTTTGTGACGTGGCATGCCGATGGCTGATGAGCTTGCTTGGCCAAGGCGATACATTTGCCACGCTGGCAAAGATGGCTTCAAGTTGTCTCAACTGGACAGAGGAATGTCGCCATCAGGGCCGAATGTCCACGTTTGACATGTCCATTTCAGGTCGTGATCCTCGGACTCAGGGTCTGGGTAAGTTGGCGAACCAGCCGAAGCGAGGAGCCCTGCCGATTATATGTGTAACTTGGCATGCCTTTGACGTCTCGAAAGCGGGAGGGTTCTTCTCTAACAAATCTGAGTCAAGGCACACGGGGCTCTGGGGCAGGGCAGTAACCGGGTATAATCCGTTTCCCTGTTTGTTCTGCATGTCGTACAAAGCGGCCAGCCGAAAGAGACAAACTGACGTTTGGTCTGCCCAAATAGAAAAGGAAAGCATTTCGTTTGCCAGGCAAGGATTATACCCATGAAGGCTGGTCGGTCAGGCTATCCGCGTCAAGCTGGATCCAATACCACGAGATATATATTCGCCATCACGAGCCCCGGCAGTGGTGAAACCGGCAAACGGCCACTGGACCAGTCAGCTCCAGACGCGTCGGAGAGAAAAGAAAGCCACGTGAACTGTCAAGTGCCGGCAAGCAGGCTATCGACAGTAGAGTGACCAGGGGGTGTTAATTGAGGCCTGCGTTATCGAGGCCAACTAGGCGATTCAGGCCAAGGTGAAGCGCTTGCTTCATCCTCAAGGGCCTGGAACGATTCAGCTGAGCTGAAGTGTAAAATGACCACTTGGTCGCCAAGATAGCCCGAGATTGGTGTTTGCAAGCCTCAATTGCACGTGGACGCGGAACAAAGCTAGGGGGATGCCTTACAGAGTCGAGATGCGCTGAGCCTTGCTTGCACGCTTCGAGACTGTGAATCATGGGCAGATAAACAAACAAGGCAAAGCATCAGTCGACAAGGTGACATTGCAAGACGGAAAGAGAAGAAGCCGTCGTTCAGCCAGCCGCCTTGCATCAGCATCAGGTAAGTCGCTGCAATTGAGTTTTCGCTCCCACCTGCGCTCCATCCATGCAAGACCATCAGCCACCTATCGTCAGCCTGAAGTCAGTCCCGTCCAGCTTCAGTGGTACAGAGTCAAGAAAAAAACAGGGCCTGGGCGCTGAGTGGCCGCATGGATCGCACACTGTGCTTCAGCTCAGGAACGGTCCAGCGCAAATCAATAAAGATGTGTGGTTGTACCCGACCTGAGATGGCGGCCGCGAGGCGTTTGCAAGTGCGCCATCGGGAAATCCGAAGCTGGCCTGGCAAGCGGGAGAGGGGAAAAGAGACGCAGGATATGTGGCCAGCGAATAGTCTAGCTACCTACATAGATAGTACGTGTAGGACTATAAACGGCCTGGGATCTCGAGCATTGGATTGAGCCTCGTGACCCGGACGTGGCTGACCCCGAGATCCGATACTCGTCTCCTTTGCTGAGTGAGCAGGTCAGCGCGGACGCCAGGAATAGACACGGAGGGCTGTCATAAAGATAGAATACGAAACCTATGGTGGAATACGACCAACTTCAAGGTAGCCTCGCGTCGGCCCTTTGCGCGTTGCCGTCATCTCGCAGGGCGGCGCATCCACGGGTGTGCAAGGGACGAGCTTGTTTTTTGTTGGAACCTGCTTCTGAGGCGCATCTCGGATGACCCTTTTCCATTTCGATCGAGAACCTACGCTCCGCTGCAGAAAAGGGATGGTCCAGAAAGCCTGGCGGTGGCCAGGAAGGGAGAATGACCACACGAGTTTCCGCCCAGAGGTATGACGATGGGGCCAGGTCCTGGGATGGATATCAAAGTGTAAGAGGCGGGCATCGATGAGACATGGTCATGTCCAGTTCAGGTCAGTTCAGTTCAGTTCAGCAGGAGACTGAACGATACGAGGTGCACCTTTTGGATAGACGCGCTGTAGATCAATCACCAACAGCCTCCCCCCCTCTCTCCCTTGGATAGCCTGTGCTACACACGCAGCAGCCGCACCAACTCGACCCCGGTCCATTTCCCCGTACCACCGACCGGTCCCCGGAGCAGTGGGAAATGGGAAGAGGGGGCGTCAATTAGGACAGCGCTAGACTCCAGAGTAGCGAACCAAAGTCAAATCGATAACTTGGCCTCTGGAACCCTGAGAATTCGATAGTTTGGTGGAGAAAGAAGATCATGTTCAGCCAGCCCGTGACGACAAAGTCGAGACGACTATCGAGGTCGTCATTGCTCAGGGGAAAGAAAAAAACAACCTTTGTCGGTTGCTGAAGGTTCAGCATCCTCGCCGTCAACGATGCAGCCAGCCCGCCTTGCTCGCAACCTCGCGACAACAACCTAACAGAACCACCCCCTGCTTGGCTTCTGAGCCTTGACCTGACGCGCCCCGGGCGTGACAGGACAGGTGACGGACGAGCTCTGAGATGGGCCATCCGTATGCTGGTGCTGGCAGGACCGCAATAGGAGCAGGTACACGGGCCGCGAGTGGGCTCGCTCATCAATCAATTCCATTCAAATCTTCTGGCTGTCTGTCTATTTTCGCCTCCGTCATTTATACGAGTGTCCCTCAAGAAAGTAAAGGGAAAACGGCCGACTCCGAGTGCGGGTATTGGATCAAATCTTGATTCAGATGACAATCGAGGGCGGGCATCTTTGGTCTCAGTAGACATGATATGATGATGAAGAAGAAGAAAATAGAACCAACAAACTACATACCTGCAGAGAGAAACTGGAATATGATTCCAACGTCGCCCTTTGAATCCCAAAAGGGGACACGCGAGGTCTCGCCTCCGCACACACGCACATGCCGACCACCACAAGCGACAGTGAACAAGCTGTAGCTGTGCTGTAGCTGCACGTCTCTCCGCAATTATCATGCGCTGTCGGCTTCTTCATTTGAGGCTGCATCTCAATAATTACCCGCCACGGACATTTACGGCGGCAGCAGAGGGCCTGCTAATTGCTAATTCTGTCCATCGGTCGCACCGGTCGCGTACCTGATTCTGCCGGGACAAGCAAGACAGGACAAGACAAGACAAGAGCCAATCCTCCTCCCGTAGGAAACAAAGGAGAGTCCTGAGTTTGAGGGGAATTGGAGGACTGACCCCTCGGAATCCAGAACCCGCCTGGGCCTGGGTGAGAGGAGAGAGAGCCTCCTTGATGGCTGGCTACCGGTCAGAGAGGTACCGGCCGAGACTGTTCTACCAGCGCCGTGCTCCTCTCCAGGGACGGGTCGTGACTTGGCGGCGCCGTAGCAGCACAACAGGGCAGGGCCCAAGGCATGGATCACGGCCAGGAGTCATCCATGGGACGCGGGTGGGACACACGGGCGCGTCAGGGGGGGCGAGAGAGAAGAATCAGGGTCCCCGTTCGGCAGCGCATCGGCCATGGCCCCTGTAGAGACTGACACAGCGCTAGCCAGGAAGTGCAGTTCTAAGTTGACAAGAGGATGATGGCCTGTTTGGAGGAGGAATATCTTGGGGTTTGATGGGTTGAGGTGAGAGAGGAGAGAGAAGGCAATCTTGGGTGCATCTGCAAGCCCGCGTCCCGTCATCTCGGCCAACGCTCCAATGGTACAGTCGCAACCTCTAACGAACCGCACACAGTGCATCTCTCTCTCTGATCCATCCCTGAACCTTTGTCCACGGATCCATGGATCCCAGAGGCCCTATTGCTTCGCTAACTATTGCGGAGGCTGCTGCCACGCGCTGGGCGGTAGGTACAGGCGGGTGGATCTCGCTATTCACGGGCATCCATGTCCCCCCAGCACACGCCAGAAGCTGGCCTGGCTCAAGATGGCCCTGTTGCTGGCCCCGTTTTGCGCCCTGTTACTGCTGGAGGAATCTACTGATTCCCTCCCCCCCCCTTTGCCGTCAATTACCATCTCTAATTGCCTATCCCATCCATTGATTGCCCCTCGGATCTCCCGCCATGGGGGATCCATCCCGTCCCTTTTTCCATCTGCTGGAGGCCCTGTTGAGGCTGTCGCTTGGCGGTGGACCCCTCCGCTCGCTACCGGCACAGGCGCCCATTGGATTCTCGCCGCGCGTGGGCGGATGGATACCCCGTGTCGGGTCATGGAAACACTGTACCGGCACTGTGATTGCCAGCTAAACGGCCTCCTCCTCCTCCACCTCCCCATGTTATGTTGGGCTTTCCACTTTCTGACGAGAGGCGTTTGGTAGCAGAAATTGTACCGAGTTTGTGTCATGAATACCTAGAACAAGACGGGACAAACTGGCAAAAAAAGCCCCATCCCAGCCTCCCCGCTGAGGTGAGAGCGAGCATGCCGTCGAAATGAGTGAGCTTATCCCGGGGCTCCGAGGGATGGACGGACGCGCTGCGGTTGCACATGATGATAATACCGGACAATTCATGCAAGTACAGTGTGCAAACAAACCTCCTCGCACCTCAGTCCATCCATGGACGGATCGCTTTCCATTTCCCTCCCCTCAGTGGCGGACACACTCCCATCGACTCGCTCAGTGGAGGAGGAGGCCCGCCCACACCCTCTGCTGGACTTTGCGAGGTACCAACTGTACTAACTCCCGTCCTCTCACGCACAGCTCACACACAGCACACCTGCATCCGCCATACTACATTGGAACCCCAATCCCAATCCCAGATCCAGCCAGAAGCACCAAAAAGGACGGCACTTGGCTTGGAGGACGGGTTGTCTGTCTCTCACTCTCACTCAGCCTGTCCTGTCCTGTCCTGTCCCGCTCGGCACCAGTTCTACTCCATTCGCATTTGTGCTTTGTTTCTTTCTCTTCTCAATCATCATTCTCTCCCATCTTCTCTCGGTACTACTTGCTCCTCTCCTTCGCATCATCTCAGAAACCAACCTACCCATTCATTCGCCCTCTCCCCCCACGAGGTGAACCGGCGTCCCTCGCACCGAGCGACCCCCTTTTGGCAAGGACCCCCCCCCACAAGCAAGCGTCTCGGTCCCATACACGGGCAGTCCACGTCCATCGTTCACCATCCTCGAATCCTCCATTTCCATCATTATCCCGCGCCCCGGGGCTTCGCCGTTATACCAAAAAAGCTGCCTCGTCCCCTCGCACAACAACCCCAACCAACCGCACACGCTCTTCGACTTTGAAAGGGGCGCTGTTCTCGTTTCTTGCCTCCTCCACGACGGTTTTTTTATTTTCGCCAGTAGCCTTGCTTCAACTGCTTTGTCTCGACGATTCATCCTCGCTATTTCCGCCGTCCGCCTTGGCTTTTCCCCCAGCAGCGCCTCGTGGTCATCTTCGCCCCCTGCTCTGTTGACTGTGCATTGGTTCGGATACTGAGGCCTCGACGCTCCCTCCGATCCTCAATACCTTGGCTGTCGCTTCTTTGCTCTCAATTTCTGTCATCTCTTGTCGGCATCGAGAAAAGAAATACCCCCAAAGACGGCTCTATAGACAAGACAGCCTCGTCGACGCCTGTTGTCGCCTCCCCGCACTCCTTTGAAACTGTCCCGGGGCTCGCTCGCTGCTCCATATGGACACCCAGACCACAACGGCCGAACCTCAGCATCCCTATCCCCCAAGTCCTTGGAACACGGTCTCGACGATAACATCGAGCACGACGAGTTCGACGACGGCCTCGACGACGAGCAGCCACAGCGCTCCCGCCGCCGACGGCTCCTTCTTCCCCGACCCGGCCGCCACCCAGTTTCACTCTCATTTCGACTTCCTCCCCTTTCTCCTCCCCCAGCAGTCCAACATCTACCACGCCCAGCTCCTCCACTACAACAAGCTCATCTCGCCCGCCCGCGGAGGCGGCCTGCAGACGCCGCCGCTCCCTCCCGTCGTCTCCGCTCCCCATATCCAGGCCGCGCCCAGGTCGCGATCTTCTAGCAAGGTGTCGCTCAAGGACGCATCCGCCGGCAAGGGGAACACAGGAGGAGGCCATGGGAGCAGGTCACATCAGAACTCAGACAAGAGTCGCTCGGTTGTAACCTCCAAGGAGGTTCCGCCCAAGATGCCTCCCAAACAGTCGGCCGACTCATCGAGGCCTCTGCCCCGTCGATCCGCGGCTGCGGCTCAGTCCCATTCCAGCTCTGTGCCCTCGACGCCTCATCAGCACGCTCGTCAGTTTTCCTTTGAGGACCGCGAGCCGTCCCCTACCGGCACAAACAATCACTCCCCCCGATCCGCCTACTCCGAGACAAATAGCACCCTGCCATCGCTGCGGCCCTTGCCACCGCGATTAGGGGGTTGCAAGTATGAGACGGCCCAGATCAACTCCAGAAGGAGGATACCTTATTCGGTCGGAAACGACCGTCTTGAGAAGCTGGACTTGCAGACGGTGAAGAGCAAGCTGACCGAGGATGAGGAGCGAAAGTTGGCGACCGACATGCGAGAGGTCTATGATCGACTACTGCCCACTGACTCTGTCGAGGAGAACCGCAAGAAGCTGGTGCTGAAGCTTGAAAAGATCTTCAACGACGAGTGGCCTGGACACGACATCCGTGTGCATCTCTTTGGTTCTTCTGGAAATCTCCTTTGTTCGGATGACTCTGATGGTTTGTTGACTCCGCATTTCTTCTAAGCCACATCTAACCGGACCTAGTGGATATCTGCATCACCACCTCGTGGCGCGAATTGGAGGGTGTTTGCATGATCGCCGACCTCCTGGCGCGACGTATGTGCCTCGCTCACCTACCCAACTGTAACCCGCTGACAATGCATAGGGGGAATGGAAAAGGTTGTCTGCATTTCGGCAGCCAAGGTGCCCATTGTCAAGATCTGGGATCCTGAATTGGGCCTTGCCTGTGACATGAATGTCAACAACACCCTTGCTCTTGAGAACACCCGCATGGTTCGAACATATATAGACACCGACCCTCGAGTTCGTGAGCTTGCCATGATTGTCAAGTACTGGACCCGGAGGAGGATAGTCAATGATGCTGGTACGTTGCACTTTTCGTCTGGCTGCAGACCCGGCTGACCGTTTTATAGCGTTTGGCGGCACATTGAGTTCTTACACTTGGATCTGCTTGATCATCGCGTTCCTGCAGCTTCGAAGCCCTCCCGTCCTGCCCGCGCTGCATCAGCTGTCACACAAGCTTCCCAGGCCGGACGGTACCATGCCCGACTTTGCGGACGATCTCAAGAAGCTGTCTGGTTTTGGAAACAAGAACAAGTCATCGGTCGCCGAGCTTTTGTTCCAGTTCTTTCGCTTCTACGCACACGAGTTTGACTACGATAAGCACGTTCTTTCGGTCCGTCTCGGAAAGCTAGTTACCAAGCATGAGAAGAAGTGGCACTATGCGATTAACAACCAACTCTGCGTCGAAGAGCCATTCAACACCTCCCGTAACCTCGGGAACACGGCCGACGAGTACTCGTTCCGGGGATTGCATATGGAACTTCGACGAGCGTTTGACTTGATTTCAGTAGCGAACTTGGAAGAGGCGTGTGAAACGTACGTGTTTCCCAAAGAGGAGGAGAGAGTCTGGTCCCGACCACCGCCACAATCTCGGCCTGTTCTGCTGCGCAGCTCGTCGCAGACACACTCCGGGCGTGGCGGCCGAGGAAACCACCGTGGCGGACGACACAACAACAATTTTCACCGGAACACGGGCGCGAATCGGCGAGCATCGTCGGGCGTTCCCCAATATGATGCCAACAACAACAACAATAACGTGTATATCCCGCAGGTCAACATGCCGCAGGACTTGCAGTGGTATCAGAACCCGCAGTTCCAGTTCCAGTATACACAGCAAGATCTCATGACTCAGATGGCATATCACCAGGAGAACATGCGGCTTTTGTATGCTTCTCAGTCACCAGCATTTATGCAGCACCAAGCCCAAGCCCAGGCCCAGGCCATGAACCAGCAGCAGCAGCAGCAACAACAGCAGCAGCAGAGGATGTCGACCAGTACAGGCTCCAATCAGCAGCAGCAGCAGCAGCAGCAACAGCCTACGGACCGTTCGAGGACGAATTCATTCGATAACCCACCGCTCAGTGCACCCCTACGGCCTGATTTGTATGCCCTATACGGAATGACTCTGGGTGGGGCTTTCTTCCCTCAGGCAAGTGGCTATGGAACGTACCCTTCGTCTCCAGCTAGTACCAATGGCGCAACCCAGGACTTTCGTCGGTCCATGCAGCGATCTGGAGCGAACAATGAGGCAGGTGGCTCAGGAACGAACGGTACCCTGCGGTCACACTCTCAGCCTGCATCCCGATCTCCGTCAGCGCAGGCAGCTGGGAACTACTTTGGTAACCAGCAAGTCAATGGCACTGCCAACCCTCGTAGCATGAATGGTGTTCCAATCCCGAGTTTCATGTCTGACGACACAGATTTTGACGAGACCCCCAAGGCTCATACCGACTCTCCACAGTCGGAAGAGGGCAAGTATGCCACGTTCTACTTGACAGAGAGCCCCAGCCCCGGTAAACAATCTCAAAAGTCGCAGGGTGGTTCCAACGGTATTGCCTTTGGCGATCTCTCTAGCCAAAATTCCAGCCCGGGACGTCGACGGCTGTCAACAGATCAACTCCCACAGACGATTCTCGACCGCAGGATGAGAAGGACATCCCGATCGCCCTCGCCACTGGGACACTCGCGAGCTTTCTCTGCGAGCACGGCATCGGCGCCACTTGCACAAGCTCCTTTCCCTGGAAGCCAGAACAAGAACCTCTCCCGGCCCTTGGTTGTCAATGGGTCATGTCTGAAGACAAGTGTCCTCCAGAGCCCACGTCAGCCATCGGGCTCAGAGAGCAATGCTTCAGAAGACTCATCCAACTTTGAGAACCCCCTCCAAATCAACGTCGGAAACGGCGTGCCAAGCTACCCCGTTGACGGTCCAATTGTCTCGTCAAGTGCACCAGAAGAGGCGACAGCCAAGCAGGGGGTCTCTAACCAAGTTCCTGTTGTAGCAAACGGAACCACTCCTCATACGGCTCCATCAACAGCCGATGATCCATCATTCCGAGAGCGCATCTTGATGATGAATTCGTACTACATGGCTGCCCCCAATCTCACGCAAGAACCTGTGGCGGGAACCTCACGTCTGTCACCTTCAACCCGGCAGCGTTTGATGTCCCGTCAACAGAATGGAATTGCGCCGCTTGATCTCGCCATCGCTGAGCACCGGATTGATCGCCCTGTTGGTCAAGATTTTGCTCATCTTTCTCCAGTGTATGAGAACCGTACTCCTTCTCCCACAGTGGTTCGAAAGCCCGATGGACCTTTGAAATCAGACAAGCAGGCTGCGCACAACAGCACCAAGGCATCACGGGGAGAGGGTCCCAAGGCAGGCCAGAAGCCTGACGAGCGAGTGCAGGATTCCCAGGATGGATCGAAGCCTCAAAAGGGTCAGAAAAACGCTGCGCAGTCTCAAAAGGTCAACGGAGCCCGAGAGAACGGTCACGTACGTGGAGCTAAGAGCGAGAGCGACGGAGGCTGGCAGAAGGCAGGCAAAGGAAAGAAGAAGGGTGCCAACAATGCCGCGAATCAAGGGAACGGCGAGCAGCTTCCCAAGCTTGAATCCGAGCGAAAGGGAGGCTGAATTGTAATGCCTCACCGGGAACTACCGATGGAATATCTCGTGTAGTCACGCAGCCCAAGGTGGCAAGGACACCTCACGGGGTTTCGCCCGGGACGACAACGATCGCTTGATTTATCAACTGGCATATCGCCTTTTTGGATAGGACGGACTGCAGCTCCGGCGCCGCTCCTAGCCACCGACGCCGTGTCAGGGGTGCTTCGCGAGACAAGAATGGGACACGTTGGACACTATTCTGGATGGGATCCGGATAGGTGGAAGATGTTGACATGTGTAGCAAGTGTGTACGATTGATGTTGAGGGGGGGCCATCATCACAGCAACTTATACCACATCGGGTAGTGGTGTTCAGTTACAAATTGGTACGGAAGGCGGGCAGGCAGGGAGGGGAGGGGATGGATGGAAGAATGACTGAATGGCCGGCTGGATGGATGAATGGATGGATG
>JAANQP010000206.1:0-41817 GCA_011320165.1 Fusarium protoensiforme
CATCATTTTCCCTGTCGCGGGTTTCTTTGCTTATTTCTTGCATGGCGCTGCGTAAAAAGAAGGGGGGCGGGGGCGCGGTCGGTGAACTGGGAGGGGTTGACGGGACGGACGGACATGTTGAAGAAACAGAAGAAACACACGCACGAAAGAAAAACCAGTTGCATGTTGTGTATGAAACGGAATCGGATATGGGTGCTCTTTTTTTTTTTTATGTTTTGGCCTCTACATACAACAAAATGCTTATGAGCGTGGTTGTTTTTTTCCCCCCCCGTGGCAATCACTCGTAATAGACGGGTGAAGAGACGAATGAGAAGAGAAATTTCAATTGGTTCAAATAAAACATGACTCGTTAACTTGGTCTCGTGATGCTGCAAAACTGTCGTTAGAGGCGGGTTAGTTTGGCCATCATGGGTTCTTCTCAGGGGCTCGTCTTTTTTTTGCCTCTTTTTTGGCGTATTTCCTGAAATGGCAAAAAAAACTCGCGTGGCTTGCCCGGCGCGGATCGTGTGGAGCTTTCCTCCGCCGGGTGGCGGCTCCGAAAAAAAGGTTGTTCAACCTCTGAACCCCGGAGAAACCGGCCCGGGTGTCGGGCCGGAGACGGGAAAGGGGGTTTGATGTTGGTTTCTCTTAAAGCTCCCTGTTTGTTGTAGGAAGCTCCTTAATACTTCTTTCGAAACCACTGAGCTTATGCGGTGACACCACCGGCGAGCTTGGAACTGTAATCAGGCCGGGCAGCTTTGCTATGAGCACCCGGGCAGTCATTGTACCTCCCCAGGGCCAGCAATAATCTTCCCTCGAGCGGTACAACACAAAGAAACATGTAACTTGTCGAGGTTAGGAGCCCCTACCCCTATTCGTCTCCCAAGTAGAGTAACTCTGGCAAATACACACCACTCAACGTGAAAGCAAACATGCATAGGGATGCGCTCAGCATGACCGCCCAGTAGTCTTACATTAAAATTCAAACATACGTAGAAGAGAACATGCATTAAATACGAGACGCCATGCAACATGAAGAGAAAGCCAACGTTGAACCGAGCGAAGCAAGATCCCCACCCCCCCTTGTCCTCCAGCTCTGAGATGTGTCCATTAAGCCTCTTAACCAACGCGATGCGTTGGTTAAACATTTCTCTCAAGTCAAGTTTAGTCCTCGTCAAAGATCTGCATCGTGTTTTGCAGGATCGTGTCGATCGCCTTGATCTGCCAGCCTGCGTCGGCGATGGCGGTGCTTGGGTCAGTTCCCATGAGTGTGGGGCCGAAGATGACGGCCAGGTTATGAGAGTTCATGCGGTTGTTGTGACAGTTGTCCATGATACGCCAGAGGTGAAGGGTGAGGGCGCGGAGGGTGGCGTAGTTGGGGTCAGGGAGGCTGTTGATGATGGCATGGAGAGAGTCACGTCGAACAGTGTCATCGTCGTGTTCTATGAACAGTGTTAGTGTTTAGTGTTCAGTGATGGAGCGCAGATAAACTCACTGGCTGCCGCGATGAAGCTATCGTGATGCTCGAGGGTGAGGAGGGGGTCAGGAAGGTCACGGAAGAACTGCTTCAACAGGCCGGTGACGCTGTTGACATCGTGATAAAAGTTCTCGGGATTCCTAAAGTCGAGAGCCGGGCTAGAGGACTCTGCTTCACCGTTAGTTCTGTTCTCACCTCTCCTCTCAGTCTACAAGACATACCTGTGTCAAACATGTTCTTGAGCTTCTGGATATGAGCCATGGAACCCGACTGTCGGTAGATGCCTTCCACATTGAGGCCGTACAGATCAACTGCTTGGATGCACTGGTAAACCACCATCGGAACCGCTAGGCCGTCACGTTCATACAGGCGGCTCAAGGGGAGTCCAAACATGGGCTTTGATGGTGCTGGGCCCCCAGGTGGAGGGTGACCAGGGACTCCGTAAGGCGGCGGCGAACGTCCGGCAGGAGGTCCCTGGCCTAGACCGACACCGCTCCCCTTGCGATCATGGGGAGGAGCCTGGTATGGGCTAGATTGTTGAGGGGGAGATGCGTTGGGCTGGAAAGGCAGAGCACCCAGTTGAGGAGGGCCAGCTGAGCTGATAGAACCTCCATTCCCGTACCGTTGTCCAGGCGCCGGCTGACTAGGTCCTCGGCCAGTGAACTGCGGACTGGGTCCGGGTCCGGGTCCGGGTCCGCCCTGCGGTGTCGGCACGTTTCCTTGGCTGAAGCTCCTGTTATGAGGCTGGGAGAAAGGACGAGGATCGTCGGTTGGTGAGAAGGGGCCATCGCCACCCGCCACACCAGTAATGGGGCCGAGGCCAAGGGTACTAGTCCTGGAGCCAGGCCCCAGAGGCTGGGGACCAGAGAAGCTTCCCTGGGATGGTGGTGGCTGCATCACAGCTGGTTGTTGGACTGGACCGCCTGGCGGCAGATGATTGGAGCCCGGAGGGTTAAGCACCTACGAAACCGTTAAACAGGAGCTCTTTATTGACGGGCGCCGGTGACACTAACTGGGTTGCGCTCATATTTGATCTCGCCCGTGTTGGCAGGCATGCTTCTGACCTGCGCAACGACATAGTCATTCAAGTCCTTCTCGTTGTCAATTGACGAAGCGGCCTGCCGCAAGCTACGCTGTGAAGTGCTGCTCTGGCCCGGACCATGAATAGGGCTGACACTGAGGCCATTGCTCAGAAGGAGCTTTTCATTAAAGGAAGCTTGAACAAGGTTAGCCAACGTGACGGGTGCGATTGGGGTTGGGTCGACATACCAAACTTCTGCATCTGCATCGCCACACCTGCATCAATCTCTCTGATGGACTCCTGTAGAGACTTGACGGCCTCTGGTCGTGTAGACGACACCAGCTGAGCCTTCTCGGTCTGCAGCGTCTGGACATGCCCCTTGTAGGTCTGGTCGGCCGCCTGAACCTTCCTTAACAGATCCTCCTCGTGCTGGGCAGCCGACTTGTGACCCTTGAGGGCGCCAAACATCTTGCCGCTCTGGCGCGCCTCTCCCATCTTTGCCTTCTCGTAGTCGTCGGCGAGGGAGTCGTACTTGGTCTTGCTCTTGCGCATGGTCTGCTCCATCTCCGAGACCTTGTTCTCGGCTGATAGGCCATTGGCCTTCCATGTCTTC
Source organism: Fusarium protoensiforme (assembly GCA_011320165.1). Taxonomy (NCBI): domain Eukaryota; kingdom Fungi; phylum Ascomycota; class Sordariomycetes; order Hypocreales; family Nectriaceae; genus Fusarium; species Fusarium protoensiforme. The sequence goes on from JAANQP010000206.1 coordinate 3,091, forward strand.
CGGCTTCGCTCGGCGACGTTGGCGAGCTCAATCAGCTCATCGTGCATTCGGTGCAGCTCGTTGGCAAACTCGATGCCGTTCTCGGCCATGCGGTCGTGGGTGCTCGCCATGGCGTCGTAAGCGCCAGCGAAGGTGCCTTGGCGGTGGTCGTGCCGTCGCATCACCTCTTGGGTGGTGCGAGTGAGCTTCTTGAGACTGTTGGCATGGTCTTCTTCGAGGGCAGACCGTTTCTTGAGGAACAGGGCGAATTCCTACGAGATAGAAGTCAGCGAGACGAATTGCGGCGGCATCGGAGGGGAGCTGGCGAGGGCGCATACCTTTGCTGAAGCTATGCTCTGCTTGAGCCGGTTCAGGAGAGTAACAACGCCAATCTATCAATGCCATCAGCATGTCATGCACGGATCCATCAGGCCATCTTGCCCAAGCAGGTGAGGCGTACGTCGGAAGATAGAACCTCAGATACTTGCTTGAGAACCTCGGGGCTAGCTCCAGACAGGCCCGGCGCAGCGTCGCCATCAGGGCTCTGAGAAGCATCGTCAACAGCAGCACCGCCATGGTCGGACGGCGGGCCCGGAGGGCTCACGGGAGCGTTGCCCACGGACATGCTGCCGGTTCGGTCGCGCTGGTTCTGGGGAGAAAAGGCGTCGCCGGCGGTCGAGTGGAATTCGTTCATGGCGACGACGACGACGACCAAGGGAGCGAGCGCAGCGCAGGTGTCTCGTCTCGCGGGGCTGTAGCGAGGGTCGTCTCCGAGGTGGATTTGTGTGTCGGGGTCGTCGAGGTGGTCCGCTCACATTCCCCAAGCTAAGGTCGAGGACGAGGTCGTGGAGCAAACGATTGGGCAGGACGTGGCTCGTCGCCGCAAGAGGGAGAGACAGGTCTCGGTGGGTAAACGGCGTGGACGATGACAAGCCGGTAACGACGGCGACGGGAGAGGGAGAGTAATGGAGGAAAAAGTTCGCCTCTTTAGGAAAAACGAACTATTTTCGAATCGACGATGATGATGGCGCCGATGATGGGTTGACGATGGTGGTTGTAGGTGCCAAGAAAAGCTGTTGCTGTTGCTGTTGGTGGGAGGTGGTGGTGATCTGATGGGCATGGGCAGGCCAGCAGCAGGGCACCTCAAGCTTCGCAATCTGCAGAGCACCTAGCGGCGGGGTGCTGCTAGCATGGAACTGGGCTGATGCGTCGGAAGAAGCGGTAGATGGAGACGGAGACGGAGATTCAAGAGAACGAGTGAGCAGCGAAACACTTTCTATTAAGGGACGACGAGACGAGACGAGACAAGGGGGAGGGATGATGAGAATGAGTATGCCCAAGTAACGTGCGCCCGCAATACACGCAAACGGAGGAAAATGGCAAACGCAAACTCCCAGGGCAGTAACAAAGGGACGAAGTAATTCTCGAACAGAGATGGATTGGATGATGGGGAATATGGAGATCGGTAGGTGGAGTGGAGTGAGGGAGGATGTGGATGTGGATGGGATGGGATGGGGGGGTCCTTGGCCTGGTAAAATTGGGCTGACTTGTTTTGTGTGGCTGATGCGTGACGCGGTACAGTACCTAACAGACAGTCTCTTTAGCAGGCTAGGGGTCCCATCCGGGCGCCATCTGCGGGCGACCGTGGGCGTTTTGGATAAGGAGGGTCCCCTGGGGCCTAGGGGCTGTCGTCTTTTGTGCAGCAACCTCTTCTCGGGATGTCCAATGGATTCAAAGGTGGCTGACGAGGTCGACCAGTCAAGCTTGAACTCGATCTTGTAATTGCCCATGAGTGTCAGCAACGACTCCAATCCATGAGCCAGGACTGCATCTCAAAGTCTTCTCGCTCATCACTGTCACCCTCGCCCATCCATCCTCTAGGTCGACAAGGAAGCGTTGGCCATGGGCCCTGGATTACGTACTGCGCACCTCTCCACTCTTTGGCAACGTGTTTGGCAGCGAGTTGGACAGCATCAAAAGCCACCACGGCTGCCCGCAGTATCCAAAACGTGAAGCCATCCCATATCTCATGCTTTGCCGCCCGCCCGCCCGCCGTCTGAGTCACGGGCGGACACTGTTCATGGCCTCTGACAGTGCCCAACCCAATTCACCGAGGCCTCAGCGGAAACCAACATTAGCAACCCGAGATCCATCTTCTACTGTGTAGACGGGACCCAACCTCTGGCGCAAGAAGCAGCCCTGCACGTCTGGTCTGCGGGCATCTGCAGCCATGCTATGCTATATCGAGAGACCTGCTTACACCCACAGGCGAGCAAGCAAGCAAGCAATCGCTTGAATCCCCCCGAAGCATCCTCATCCATCGTTGTCGTTGGATGGTTCTCTCCTATTTTTAGCCGCCCTCCAACAGACCTCGAGCCATCAGCAACAAACCAACACGGCCCGAGTCGCCGGCAAAGACCTCAAGTCCTCGTGTTTCATATCCCGGTCACGTTTCGTGTTCTAGAACAAGAGCACGTAACGGGAAATAAGCTGTTCGTTTACTTGCTCTCAAACGAGAGCATCAACAAGTAAAATGCCGAGGCACTATCCCTGACAGAGTGTGAGATGGGAACATTTGCAGCCACCACCCACACCTGTAAACATTGGCCTCTGCGTCCCTGTCGATCGCCAAACGGGCAGAGTAGAAACACCTCTTGATGCCTGATCCCCTTCCGATAGGTTCTGCGTCTAAAGGGGGGGGCCAGGCAAGCATGATGCCACATTCACACGAGTAACAATTACACGTACACGGAATGTTGCAGAAAAGTCGATTCCGTACAGTATCAGTATTCTCCGAGACACGCGCCCTATTCCCGTGTTTGCTCATCAACTCCGTTCCCGAACAAACGGAGCGAGCCAGCAACTCCCCCAGACCTTGTGCGCAAGGATCGTGTGCACGTGTGCGTGTGCGCGCATGTGTGTGTCTCGCCGGGCCATTGCAACTCTATTCCACGTAGCACTGCAACACCATTCGCTTGATGCGGTTGCCTTTATTTCCTTCTTCTCGGGGATTCGACATCTACCGGCATGATTGTGAGCAGGAAGCCGTGCTTCTAATGTAGGATGCCGAAGAAAGACGAGGTTGAATAGAGTTTTGGACGCAAACAAATTGCGATGGGCACGGTGAGCCTGAGCTAGATCCAAGGGAACCCCAGCCTTCATCTACAGTACTATCAACAGTTCAAGGATCATGCCCTCGCTCACAAAGGTTTGTGTCTCACTCGGGAACCATAATTTCGGAGACATGTACAGATTAGACGCTTTGGTCATCTGGTTCGTCAATTCAAGTCTCTTCTATCAATCCCATCCCGGGGCATCATCGTGTCATGCGCAGCCATGCACTCCTCCATCCATCCGTCTATCCATCCATACAAGTCTCACAACATCCAGATCATTACACACGTCCAAGCCAGTGTCGAGTACAAACTCGTACATGTCAATAACCCTCCCATCTTTCTATGATCTGGAGATCTCCAATCTATCATGACGCGGCACGACCAACGTCTGGGGGTATGAACTAGGTAAATCACACAAAGTAGAGAAAAAATGGACGCGCTCCCTCTCCAATGTCGACTGTCCGTCGCTCTTTTTGTGGCCTGGAAACAGGTCCGCAGTGTATAGGAAAAAGGAAATAGACGACAATGCTATGCTGATGCTTGAAAATGCGTTCAACTCCAAATAAACCGGCGGAACATGCTCGAGAGCTGCCCGCTTCCCATGGCTGGTTGGCCTGGTATCATGCCGTACAAAGTAAAAAGTCGTATAAGCAATAAAAGGTTTGAAAACGAAAAGGAATCGGGGTGTTCGTAAATATCCCAAGGGAAAATAAATAGTATGGTAATAATCCGGATGCTCGTCAAGGCCGTTGCTGAAATGTGTTGTCCACTCGTGCTCTTCATTGCACTGTATCGCCAATTGATATTATCCAAGGCCAAGACAGCTTTACTCCGTCGAAGGGGATTTTGTCGTCTTCTCCTCGGGCCACGTCGGTGTGGGAATCGGGGCATACTTGACGCCATCGTGAGCTTCGAGCTCCTTACGAAGAATCTCAATGGCGAGCTCCCACCTGCGCACCAGCTTGGCTTTTCTAGCGGTAAAGGTGCCGGCAAATGTCTCTTCATCGTGAGCAGCTTGAGCAGCGAGGCCCTCAAGTTCGTCGCGGCATCGGTCCAGGAACTTTTCATACTCGGTCTCCTGGCGGTCGATGAGCTCCTCCATGCGTTTGGCCTGGCGGTCCCGCATGACATTGATCTTGGCCTGGTGTGACCTCTCCATGCCGTCCCGGATGTTGTACTGCTGGCCCAGCTCACGGAGGTCCCGCTCCGTCACCACGCGATGAGGGAGGGAAGTCGAGCTTGAGCTGGGGTCACCACCACGACCGAGACCGTCGCAGTAAGCCTCCATGTGCTTGAGTCGGATCTTGACACTTCGCTCGCTCGCCTCCAGAGTAGATCGGAGGTCCATCTCGGCAGCCACTTGTCGATCCTCGAGGTGGCTGACAGTCCTGGCGTGCTTCTCCTTCGTCTTCTCTTCTTGATCGGCGTGTCGTTCCACCATGGCCTGTTTCTGCTCCGCATATCGGGCCCTCATGTGTTCCCTGCCTTGTTCGGCAAACTCGAGGAACCGCCCCATTTCGTGCTGCTGCATTTCGGCCAGGTTGGAAAAGTCGTCCTTGTTCCGTGTCCGCTCCTCGGCCTCGAGTCGTTCAGCTGACGCCGCCGCGGCTGCGGCTTCTTGCACAAGCTTCTCTGCCTCATACTCGGCGAGCTGGACCTGCTCCTCCCGCCTCCTCCGTTCCATCTCTTCCTCGCCATTGCAGTAGTTGGGGCACCCAATATTGGCGTCCCACACGCCACCACAGATGTAGCAGAACTGGGCCTTGCACCGACAAGTCATGTGGGTGCACCCCTCGACGAGCTCGACCAGGTTCCGGCACTTGTAACACCGCCTCCAGCCAGCCTTGTCACCCATCTTCAAGACCTGATCCAGCTCCCAGTCCTCTGGGCAGTCCTTTCCGGTCGGGTGGGCGTTGCGCTTGCACATGAGGCATGCCCGAGTGTTGCACTTGCGGCAGGTGACATTGAAGGGGTATTTCGGGTCCAGCTTGTAATGCGGCGGGATGAACTCGCCGCATGAGGGGTTGGGGCAGAATATCCTCGCCTGCCAGGGGGTGCTGTACTGGATGCTGGCCTTGAGGAACTCCTGCTGGGCATCCCGGCTCAGCAGGTCCTTGATGATGGAGCCCGGCAGTGGCTGGGCGCAGCACCGTGGAGGCATGCTGGACTCGTCAGCCATGGCGGCGTGAATAAGCGATCTCAGACAGTCGGCACAATATGTGTGGCCGCAGGCAATGCTGTGTAATGAGCTTGAGCTCTTGAAATCGGCATGGCAGCACACACAGGTCCTATAAGAAGCAGGTCAGCACACTATGATTTTCTTGTGGGACGACCTAGGTCGGGATCCGGGAAAGTACACACATGAGGACCTCGAGAGGCTGGGGAGTCTTTTTCCTCCATCGTAGCTTGAATCCCGACTTGACACTGAAGAGGCTTCGCTTGTTGGTCTTGCCACTAAAGATGCTCTGGGTGGTCGGGTCTGGAGGTGGCGGCTCCCTGAGGAACTTGGGATGGTTGTGGTGAGGATCGATAATGGACAAGTAACGGTCGTACTGGGCAAAGCTCAAGTCCTTGGACTGCCTGGCGCTGGAGAGATCCGGTGTAGGAGGGCCAAAGAGGGAAGAATGCGTAGTGAGAGCTGTGCTCGTAGATCCACCAGATAGCATGGAAAACGTGCGGGCGTTGTAGACGGTGGAGGCTGACTCGACACTCGAGGTGATGCGCTTATCGGCGACAGCAGCAGTCGAGATACCCAGGGCGTTGGCCTTGGAGACGAGGTCGTCCTCTATCTGGCTCTCGGTTCGGCCATCGGGCAACTGGAGAACGGTGAGGAAGTAGTCGATATCGCTAAGCTCGGGGGGTGTGGCGTCGTGTTCGGAGTCGGCGCCGGTTTTAACGCCGGCGCTGACGCTGGTGGTTGTTAGAGGCGTCGTGGTGGTGTTGGTGTTGGTGTTGGTGGTGGTGGTGGTAGTGGTGGAGGTGGTGTTAGAGTTGGCGGGCATGTCGACGGCGATGATAGGGCCCTGGCGAAGCACCGCAGCTGCCATGGCTGGTAAGGGCGACTCTGCCAGGCGAGATTGGTTGAGGAAGAAGGTGCGAGTCGGGTTCAAGGGTCTCTCTTTTTATCTTGGCCTCCTTCAGTGCATGATTGAGAGGAGAATCAAAAGATTGGTTCAAGAGGAAAAAAAGTGGTGGTGTTGAGGGCGTGCGTGGGGTGATATCTAAGGTAGGTAGGTACGGAGGATGACAGCGGAGGACGGCTCGGCAGCGCGATGGACGGACGTAGGTTGGGGACAAGGACAAGGACAAGGACGGATCGATCCTTTCTCTTCTTGGGGCGCCCGTTGGCGAATGGCGCATTTATCTCGGAAGAGCGGGCGGAATTGGCAGTGTCTGACACCTCGAGTCTTTTTGAATCAGGTCTCAGTAGCTGGTGAATGGGGTGTGCAGTTGCAGTCGCAGTTGCAGGGCCCAGAATCAAGTTTGCGCTCGCAGTTGGATGCCAGTGGTGAGGAGGATTGGGTCCAGTTTGGAACGTGGCAGATATGTATGCGTGTGCTGTCTGTATGAATGGATTGGGTCCAATGTAAAGGCGGTAATAACAGATAGTCTGGTATTAAACGAAGAGAGCGGTCGGCGCAAAGGTGAGCCAGATAGTTGTAGCCCACTAACAAGACAAGACAAGACGGACCTCCGAGATGGCAAAACAGGAAAGGGAGGGATCGAAAATGGAGTCGTCCCGCTGACAGACAAGGCTCAGGGATCCGGACAAGAAATGCAGGAGGGTTCTTTGACAGGCGAGACGAGAGAGGGAGGTGAAGGGGGAGAAGAAAGAAGCCGGGATGTGTTTCCTTAATAATTATCAGCACCGCACCTCCACTTGGCCGTGGTCACGCTGGGATATCTGCTCCGAAAGAGTGGAAGAGCCAGACCAGAACAAGAACAGAACGAAAGAGTGGCAGATCAGACGGACGGACAAGAGTGTGTTACAAGAGGAACAACAAGGTTATTATTATAAGGCTGGCTGTCTACTCTACTCACCCGAGTATCCGGCCGTAATGTAATATCTTACCGCCATCCAGGAACGGGCCAACTTACACACAGGCTGGGGCATGGGCAGGGCATCCTCGGCGGTCCGGTACCATCTCTCTCTCTCTCTTCCTCCTTCTCGTCATTGATCGCTCGAGTATATCATCCGCTACGCTGCGGTGCGGTGCGGTGTCCACCAACAAACAGACAATCGGCATCACGCAGAGCTAGCAAAGAAGCAATCATCCACCCCCCATCGTTCAATCAGCTCACGATCCCAAGGGCGGGTCCGCAACCGCTTGGTTTGGTTTGGTTTGCGTTGCGGCCGGCGTCGTTGACCAGGGTCTGGCTTACAAGGGGACCCCCCCCCCTCCAAGGGCGGCGGCGGCAAAGACATGGGTGGGGGGGATGAGGAGATGGACGATTTTACCAGAGAGGACAAGGAGGCTTGACAAGGGTCTTGCCTTTTTGCTCTCTTTGTGCTTTCTTCTTCCTGTCAGTCAGTCTCTTGTCGCTGCAAGCTCTCTCTCTCTCTCTTGTGAAAAAGGCGGTGCCCCAATCGTGGTGGGGAAAAGGGGGTCAGGGATCAGGGCAAGGGATCATCCATCATCAAATGGAAGTTGATGGATATGTGAGTTCTCGGGGATGGGAGCAAATAAGGCAAGGAGAAGTCCTCTCTCTCTCTCTCTCTCTCTTTGCCTCCCTTTTTCCCAACGCCACCCCTTGTTGCCGTTGCCTCGGGAATCTGTCAAAGGGGTACACTCGGTGATCGGGTATCTCTCTTTGGAAATTTGTCTCTCCTTCAGCTCTTTTCGATTCCATCATCCATCGTCCCACGGCATCGGACTCTTCCCTCCTCTTCATACAAAGCCGTCCCCGGTAGTCAGGCGAGGTCAGGCGGCCCAGGTTAGACTAGGGGGGGAAGGGTAGTGCCGAATGGACATCCAATGATTGGGAGACTCTCGGCCGGGTCGTGGACGAGTCCCATTTCCCTATTATTTCCTTTCTTCTTTTGCCTTCCCGTCAGCCTCTCGTTTCTTTTTCCCATTCCTCGTCTTCTTCGTCGTCGCCCCCCCTCTTGGGGTTTTTGCTTTTTAATACCGGCGGTTTGCGCTGTTAAACTGGTCGCTCACAACACACCACCATTGCATCCATCGCATCCATCGTTTGACGGCATGTGTGGTGGGCGTGACTGGGAGAGTCTGCTGGTGATGGTAATGGCTACTCTAGCCCAGAGGAATGTGTTGGTAGTCTCTTGCACCATGACGTAGCCGAATGGCACACTACAGGCCTGGTCTACTGTCAGAAGACCTGCTGCTAATGACTGAGCTGGCGGATCTGGACCCATCGCCAATGTAATGTCGATCTCTTCATCTCAGATCAAAGACATCTCATCCTGCGAAATGGCATTGCCCTATCGCATCCGGCCGTCAGAGACACCGTTGGATCTTGAGGCCCCCGAGAGGCTTTCTCTACAACTCCACCCCAGCCAGCAGAGGGCGAGGCGGCCGAGGCAGTTCGGCTCCAGTGGGTTACAGTAGATGTTGGGTTTCCCAGGTTTCGTTTCTTTTTTCCACCGTTCATCAGTTTCTTCCTCCAAAAGAGCTAGGAAGACGCCGATTCAACCCATTGAAAACGTACGACATCAATTGTGACCCCACATCTACAACTCTTAAACTTGCTGCGCCAGAGCCTACGCGAAGTAGCATAACCACATAGTATTTGACATATCCGAGGGAATTATTACCCAACACACTAGGCACTAGACCGAAAAGTCATGATGGATATTTGAAAATTGCAAAGGATCCTCGAACGAGCTCTCTCTCTCTCTCTCTCTCTCTCTCTCTCTCTCTCTCTCACGGCATCCGCCGGAGTCCCCCACATCTTGTCCGTCTTCCCTTGCCGATGCAGAACTCGATGGATCTTGTTTGGCAAGTTTTTTTTCCCTCTCTCTTCTCCCCTTGATCGTTTATCCTCTCAAAGAGGATAAGTCAAGTCTAGTTGCGGAATCGGTGCTGTGCCGGTCATTCGCGAGATGAACATGCGATGATCACTTTCCAACTTGACCAAAAACTCCACCAGCACTACCTACCGTCCCGCGAATATGTTTTGCTTTTTAGCCTAGCCCACATTGATATCTCTTACCGAAGGGACTAGACTCAAGGATAGCGCGGCAAGGAAAGCCGAGTTTCCTCGAAAGCTCTCTCTCTCCGGTCGAGGCGGTAAAGCGATCAAGCAAGCGAGATATGTGAATTGTTTGTGATGCCCGCAGATCTTGATCTGGCAACGACGATGCGTGTCTCGGAGACCAGCCTCGAAGCGTCCAGAGCTGGAACCACAAACTCCACAATCTCTGATCGAGCTGCCATCGGTCAGAGAGAGGAAACTGACATCTGACCTGACAGGGCTGCTCTGCTGTGGAGTTTTGCTGTCAGGGCGGTAGCAAGGGAGACGAGACATATTGCGGGCATCTCATCTGCAGGTTGCATTGGAAATTGGCTGCGTATATCCGTACGCAGACAGCTGTGTACGGAGTATGTTGATTCAGATGCTCCGATACCCTTGCTGAGCTGGTACTTGTCTTGTCTTGTCTGGCAGAGATGGTGTTTGTCAGCCTCGGCTAGAGAGGACAGGTTGTTTGTTAACTTCTACTCGAGGGAATATGTTGTACAGAAGTTATATGCTTCCTCCCGTCCAGTATCAATACTCGGTCCACATTCAGACTGCACAAGTAACCAACGTCTATTTGCACCTCCTAGCGAATAATACTGCAGACCCCCTTCAACACAAATCCCCACCAAAATAGCCCATTCATCAGACATGGCGCTGCCCTGGCGCCATCTCATGGACGCTCCAGAACCCATTGGGCCCTCTCCTGCGGCTGAATCAGAGCTGTCATCTTTCTTTCCATCACTGCCGGTGGGAAGGACGCCGCTGAAGAATATGCAAGGCTTCTCGGCTTGCTCAAGCTTCTCTCGACCGGCGACCAAGCGCTTCTCTTTATGAGGGACGCCTTGGCGACATTGAGAGTTGCTTCTTTTATGTACCATGCATATAATGGTCTTGGCTACTTGTCCGTATCTTACCTAGGTAGGTAGGCACAAAGTACCCAGCATTTAATACACATTTCGTGGCTTGCATATATCAAGCATACCCAAGACTGGGGAATAACTACAAGGGACTTGCTTCTACGGATGTAATACCTTGAACTCCTTTTTTCGTAATTCGAGATTGCCATTCTGCAACGAAAGGAATACTATGTAGGATCTCAAATGGCAAATGGGTAGGCAGCCCAACACAGCCAGGAAAAGTTGGTGTGTGCCCAACTGTGTCAAACATCCGCTCCCCTCGTTTCTTCTTCCTTGAGCTGTATGCATGAGTGATCGACGCCGGATCGTCGATTCCCGAGACCGAGATGAGCCGTCAACCCAACGGCCGCCGCCCGCCCGTCCACCCTTCCCTTTCCCTTGAGACAGCTGCGCTTACGAGACGGGCTCGAAGTTGGCATTTCGATCGGCGGGAGCGAACCCAAGCTGTCGGTCCCTAGGCAGGCAGATGTGCTGTCACCAACAGTCACACACGTCACCTGAACTTTGTTGTTGTTTGTCCGTAGCTAGGTAGTGTGGGGGTTTTGCAGACAGGAACAGGCTTGGCTCGGGGCAACAGCTCTTTAGGCAATCTGCCAATCGTTTCTTGCCGATCCTCAAGTTTGCCTTGTCATAACCAACAGGCTGAGATCAGACACTTGCGGGTCGGGCAGAGAGAGGGATGATGTGAGCGGTGTAGTTGGTCTTGATGGATGGGATCACCAAGTTGATCACATCCTCACGTACCATTGCCAGGAGCATCATTCAAGGGTATCAAGTACATTAGGTAGTTGGTCTAGTCTAGTCTTGTGGGAGATTATCTCTTATTCGCTTCGTCTCCTCCTCCCGCCCAACTCCCACCCACACCTGCCCCTTGGAGTTCTGTCCCGTGAGCCCATACCGGATCCTCACGTCCCTCATCTCGACGGCCATGTCGGCCCCGCCCATCTGTCCCGTCTGGGGCGGCATGTTGATGTACCGCGAGTCCCGCACCAGCGTCGACGCGTACCCGAGCACGTCGGGCCCGCTGGCCAGGTGCGTGAAGAAGACGCTGAGGATCCCGCTGACGCCGAGCGCGATGCACGAGAAGATGCAGAAGCCCATCCACAGCCCCGTGACGGAGTAGACCTCGACGAGGTTGACCACCTGGACCGACGTTGTCACGTTCCAGTTGTCCTCGACCCATTTACTTGATTTGGTGCTGCCGACGGCTTTAAGAGACATCTGGCCCAGGAGTATATACGTGTTCAGCACCTGGCTCAGCCGCAGGCTGAACAAGTCCTCGTCGACATTGACAAACGCGCCCGACACGTCGTTGTTCATCGTATCAAGGCCTGGCTCGTTCAGGTACTGCAGAGCGATGTCACAAACCCCCGTGTTTCGTACTGCCGTCGCGAGTGAGATCTGCTTGGATACCCACCGAAACACGAGGGGAAATGAAAGATGCGTGATGGCCTCGGGTGCGTGACGGCGTTGCGAAGGCCTCTGTGCCGTGACGGTGCAGTTCTGCTGGCTTGTCGAGCTCGTCCGTCGGCACGTCACGCGCGACTCGACATACTTCTGCCCAACATCACAGTAAGCTGTGAGCCCGGGCGTTTCCCACATTGTCGAGCTGCTGAGCTTGGCCTGGAAGTAGAGCTTTGCCGGTTCGACCTCGACCCCTGTCTCGTTCTCAAAGACGGCTGGTCGAGCCACGGCCTCCCTTGCTGGGCTTCCCTCAAACCTTTCATACAGCAACGTCTTGTTGGCCCAGTACCGACCGACGAACCTATTCATGGCAATGGCCCAGGAACGACGATATTCATCCTGGAACGTGTTGTTGAAGCCGTACCAAGTGCCGTTGCCGAGGTGCTCTGGCGACGGGTAGGGCCAGTCAAAGTCGCGGTACTGAGCAACGTCGCGCATCTCCATCCTGGTCATGTTGTAGCATTTGAGGTCCATGTAGCTCGACTCGAGAGAGAAGGTCGTGTTCCCCATCGAGACGTTGGCCACCGGGATGCCGACAAGAGCAGAGTGGTGCTCGAGCTCGGGACTCCACGAGACGCTCTGCCAGTCATTACTGTCATCTGACTTTAGGAAGGGGATCTTGACGTTGCCCCAGACATCCATGGGATCCGTCTTGACCGACTTGGGCGAGAGCAGGGCAGCGCCAAACATTGTCCCCAAGGATGACAAGAAGGAAAGATTGGCATCCTCTGATGCTCCACCCTCTCCGAAGTTGGTGGAAGGCTCTGACTGGGCGTCCGTATCGAAGTAGACAACGGTTGAAGCGTATCCTCTCTCATCAAGCCGGGAGCCCAGCATGCGCAGTATGGACTGCGCGCCCAGGGGGGATATGGTCCAAACCAGTATCAGAGAGACGGCCAAGGGGTTCAAGGCCCGAAGCTGGAACTGGGTGAGGAGAGCACCCCCGACGGTTCGACTGCCCATCAACTGCTCCAGCGAACCCAGTGAGGTGCCCCGTTCGAGGCTCCATCTTGCCGTCTGGTAGATTAGACGTCCAAACACTGCAGCGAATAAGATGGGAAACAGAGTGCCAAGCTGTCACTGTCAGTCAGCTTGTTGTGTGACTGGGGTCGAGCAGAGCACTTACAACAGTGATGGCGTTTTGCCATTGAGCAAATGTTTTCTTGTCGACGGAAATCCCATCGAGGCGCAGGACAAGAAAAGAGAAGACAACAAGAGCAAACGGCAGCGCAATGACGGCAAAGTCAGCAGACAGGCCCTGGAGATCCAGCTTCTGCTTCTTGAAGGTATGATGCTGACCCTTTCCGAGGGCAGTGCTGGAGCTGTCCACCGACTCGGAATCGCTCAGCTGGATGTTGTAGTGGCCGGGCTGTCGAAGCTCGGCCTCAGTAAAGCCGGCATTGTTATCCTGGCTCATCTTGGTCATGTGTTGGTGACCTCTTCGAAGGACTGACAAAGGTCACCGAGGCGAACGGGCATGTCTCGATCTGGTTGACATTCGACAGGATCGAATCTGTTTAGTGAACCAAGATAGTAAAACAGCGTTGTTTTCTCCCTTTATGAAATCCGTAATAGTTGTTGGCTCTCATAGAGCGAGTCCCTAATCCTGGTCGGGTGCTGCAAAGGCGTCTAAACCACATGTCGCATTGGTCGAGATCAGGGCTTCTAAATCGAGAGACCAAGTTGGAACCAACACTCAATGGTAAGGCGGATCGAAGCTTCTCAAAACATGCGGTCAGTGTGCGATTTGTCCGAGGTTTAATTGTTGACAATTTGTTTCGCTCTAGCAAAGAAGTATTGCATGCTCATATGATGCAGTTACTCGTAAGCCGCGCGAGTTCAAGTCTGCTGTCACTAAAGAAAGTAGATCTATTAGGCATGTGTTTCTGTCAGGTTAAAGAGCTGCAGGGTTTCGGAGCCAGGGTCCAGCTCCCAATGCACAGCTGGGCGCTTAACTGACGGGCGGCTATGATTCCAGGGGCGGAGCAACGAGAGCCTATCATTCGAACAGTGCCTGTTTCCATGGACCAGCTGGACAGCTCGGGGAGATTGCCATCGAGCAAGCAAAGGTCTAAGTAAGTGGAAGAGGGAACCACCATCTTGGCGCATGACCATCTCACGGCCTCTCGCTGGGAACGTGAATGACGGCTTTGAAGTATCCCAGGGTTTGTAGCAGCACCGATTCCTTTACTAAACCTCTAGAGGACGGTAGATTGTGAGAAGAGTAGCCATCGTTCCAAGGCCAGGCAAGACGGTAGGTTTAATCTTAGCCATGAGGATGTTCCAGCGTGACAGCTGCAGCACGACTGTCGGAACCAGGACTAGGTCACATAACGGCCTTCTCTAGGAAGTAACACTCGCTTCGCGTATAGAGATAAAATACAGGCAAGAAAGCACTTATGAACTCGAAGGGTAATCCGAGATTTGAGACTAGGAAGAGTCGCTCCGTGTGACAACTGGATCGAGAGGCTTACCCTAGACACACCGGGTGGTTGAGCGTGGATTACCGTCAATAGCCTCCTTGCGGGAGCAACAAGGTCCGGCCGAGGCATTTGTCGTCATGAGGCAAAAAAATGGTTCTTTCTCGTGCAGAACCTGACCCTTTCATGTTGGGTAACTCACACCACTCAACTTGTTCACACGATACGACGACACTCACGGAGTATCCGTAAGCACATCAGACAAGGCGTGGCTGAGATGGACGCCTCACACATGAGCTGGGCTGAGTGGAGAGGGAGGCACTGTAACAAGGGCGTGCAGATCCATCAGCCTCTCTTTCATCCTCTCTTTTTCACCATCATTTTCGTGACGCGAATAACAGATTTGACTTTTGCATTGCATCACAGTTAAACCTCCCCAACAGATATTCCCAGCCATATCTACCAATATTCTCTATCAGTTGATGGCCCCCGCTGTCGACATCGCCTCCACATTCAATACCTACCTACCTAGGTACTTAGCTCCCTCCACTTCTAGCGGCATCTCACTCTAGACCCTCGGCCCCCCGGACTTGACCTTGAATTATCCCGCGCGCGTCCGTCAACTTTGTTTGAGGACAACACTACGAGAGGAGGAGGAGGAGTTTTCAAGCTCTTCATCGGTTTGTCTTCTTTGTGTCTGTCAAAGCTGTACATCCATTGTTGCCCATCATGGCGGCTTCTGGTCTCATCGACCCGACCAAGACGGGCAACTATCCCATCATCCTCGGCGATGCTCTCCTGGGCAACGCCTCCAACGAGATCTTTACTGGTATTCAATGTATGTCCATCTGGGTCTTCACCAGAGACTCTCGTGTGCTAAACTATACACAGACAACCACAAGCCGACACTCTCGTCACCCTCCGCTCCAAACCTGGCCCGCCTGAAGCCCTCTGTCCACGGCAAGACGGCCTCATACGACCTCAGTTACACCGACAACGACGAAAAGTACGCATTCACCGGCACGCGGAACCTCGACAGCAACCAATATGTCCTCTACTTTGACGCGAGCCGCGAAGCCTTCATCCTCGACCGCGTCGATTCCACCTTCAACATGAACGTCACGCGACTCCCCGACAACTCGGATCCCGACAGCCTGCGCCGCCAGTTCCCCCATATCGACAGCAACACCAGCGCTGCGCCCAAAGCTGCACCCAAGACTGCACCCAAGACTGCACCTAAGACTGCACCCAAGACTGCACCCAAGGCTGCACCCAAGGCTGCACCTGCAAAGAACGAAAAGAGCGCCGAGAAGCCGGCAGCAAAGGCCCGCGCCAAACCCGCCGCGCCCAAGAAGGAGACCAAGCGCAAGGTCGAGAAGAAGCAGGCCCCCAAGAACATCGAGCTCTCCCTACCCATGCCGATGCCCGCCCAACCAGAGAAGAAGGAAGAGCCCAAGCGACGTGCGCCGCCACCAGAGGAGGATGAGGAGGATGACGACGACGACGGTGGTCTCCTCGTCGAGTACCCCGGTGCCGACACGGGCAGTAACCGCAGGACCGACTTTTCTCCTGCCTTCCCATCTGTACGTCGCTTTGACGAGTTCATGGACCAGCGAGAATCAGAAGGCGACGACGCCGACGGAGAGGAGGACGACGACCCCGACTTCGACTTCAAGCTGCCCAGCCCTGTCAACAACCAAACGCAGCGGCAGAACGAACCTGAGCCCATGGATGTGGACTTTGGAAACCAAGCAGCCGAGGATTCCGAGGATGACCTTGCCAAGGACCTGGAGAACGCGTTTGAGAACTTTGAGAACAGCCAGCAGGAGAGCCCCGACGGCGACGAGAGCGAGATCAGCGAAGAAGACTAGAGATTTGTCACATGACGATGAGAGCAACTGGATGAATCTGCAACTTGCGACTTTTCGGATGGCGCCTTATTGTTGGAAAGAATCGGAATACATGGCGTTGTTTGGGCCAGAGTTTAATGAGCCACTTGTCAGGGGAAAAAATGATGTCCATGTTGGACTCGGCGCTGGAGCGAGAATAATGAAGTTTTTTCCTTTTACACACATGGCATGAGAACATGTACGGGGGGTTGTTTTTGATTTGATACCACCAGCGCCAGGACTATACTGCTCGTCCACTACTCTGCCACAGCTACCTATCTAGACACGAGAATATAACATGTCTTTTTTGAAGAAACAATCACCTCAATCAATCCTTTCAGCCCCCTCCCCCTCACTATCTTGCTTCCACTTCTCCCCCCGCAGGTGATCCGTGACACCCTCAATCTCATCCTCGCACCAGAGATGCACCTCGGCGTGCGCCAGCAGCTTCCCCCAGCGCTCCAGCACCTCCCCGTCGAGCGTGCCGACCGACATGCTGATGGTGCCCGCGTCCTCGCGGCGCCAGAAGAGCCAGCTCCCGCAGGCGCTGCAGAACCCGCGCGCGCACCCCTCGGTGGCGTGGTACCGCGAGAGCGTCGTCTGCGAGGTGAATGCGACGCTGGAGGCTGGTAGCTGGTGAAAGTGGGCGATGAGGGAGCCGCCGTTCTTGCGGCACTGAGAGCATTGACATGTCGAGCACTAGAAGAGAACTGTCAGTTCATGAGCTTTGAAGAGAGGGAGAGAGAGACGTGCGCTTCTCTTCCAGTCATGACTATCTGGAAAGGTCACCGTGTATCGGACAGAACCGCAGAGACATCCGCCCGATACAGAGGTTGGATATTCCTCTGAAGCCATCTCTGAGTAGTCCATGCACAAGAAATGTATATAGCAAAAGGGTTGAATATAATGTCCAAGACGTCAAATGTGCACGAGCGAACTAGCGAGGTGGTGATGATATGATGATGGAGGTTAGAGTTTATTCATGTGAGAAGGGAGACCCCTCCTCTGCGTTTATATAGACGCGTTGTGGATGCCCATGTCAACGACGCCTTTGCTCCATTTCTAAGCCAACCGCCGTCTGTCTGCGTCGATAAATTGTCGCGTCACTATCATGACATGGAAGGGCGTCAGGTGCGGGCACCCGCAGATCGCCTTGGTATTTATTGCACAGGGCATGTCTCTCACACCGCCATAGTTCTCGAGGATATAAGCTATGTGATGACCCTGGGATTAGATTGCCTCCCATTTCGCAATCCAGCCGACGCTCTCGCCTGCGTTGCGGACTATACACAGCTGCCCTTCCTTGGGGTTCTGCTCTATCCCGTCCAGCACCTTCTCCGCGGCGATGGATCCAATCGCCATGCCATGACCCTCACTGAGACTGAATGATCCAGTGGTGACAAAACCAATGAGGTCCTCTGCGTTGGGGACGAGTGGGTGACCGTTCATGTCGGATTGGTTGGCTGGTTCGGAAGAGTAAGGCGTTGGCTTGGAGATGAGTTCGAGCGCAAGGACGCGCTTCAACGAGTCCAGGTCACGAGGCTTTGATGATTTAGAAGCCCTGCTCTTTGGGGTTGTGGAGGACGGAACGCGGGCGAGCCATTGGGAACGGATATCGCGCGGGAGGGAAGAGTGTGATGAGGACTCGGGGGGGATGGTAGCTGGGACCTCAGCTTCAGAAGAAGGCGGGATGACCAAGGAAGGAGGAGGGAGGCGGTAGATGCGAGCGCAGGATGTGACGACGCCGCGGGAGAGTAGAGTGATTCGGACAGTGACGAGTGCGTTTGCAGGTATCGTGGTAGGTCGAGGGAACTCAAGGAGCTGGTTGAACGAGCCCTTCGAGATTTGTTGTAGCCTACCAAGGCCTGATGACTTCTGCTTTGTTGACTCTTGCGTCGACTCGTCTTGGTCAATGTCCATCGAGTCTTCGGTCTGGCCATTCGTGGAACCAGCTCCACGCCGTGCCTTTGTCGACTTGAACAACAACTCAAAGTTGCTGGCAAAGCCATCTCCAACCTCGCCTTTCCTGCCTCCGCCCAGATCCAAAGACTCCCACGCCACCCTCTTGCTCTTTGGCCGCCTCTCCCAAGCAGCCCTTCGCTTCTTCCGCTCCTCAAGCTCCCACTCAGCACCGGCTGCCGTCCCGGGAAAATCTCCCGGGAACCAGGGCTGGCCGCGTTCGAAAGCGACCTGACGAGCCTCGTCCATCCCGGCGAACCGTGGATTGCCCCCTGATGAGAGGGGGTAGTGCACCAGGCTGTACCAGATGGGCTGTATGCACTTCCAGGGGGCAAGGAGAGTCCATGTGCCCTGGGTTTGAGTACCTGTGCCAGTACGTGATGCCAGGAGTGTGATTGGAATGGGGGGATCGTCTGATGTTGGCTTCAACAGAGATCCAGGGGCCTTTTTCGTCTTTCGTCGATCAACATTTTTCTGCGAAGGGAGCTGCGACGCGCGATGGCGGGCGTCTCGGTCAAAGATGGCATATGGCAATATATTCTCCTCTGCTGGCCAAGCCGCAATCCTTTCGAGGAGCCGTAGCTGCGCATCTGCATCATCAGAGACCTCCAACCGCCTGGGAGGATACCTAAGACGTGGGTCCTGCACTGGGAAACTGAGGACGGAACCGGCAGGAAGTGTTGCCGCGTTGCTAAGTCCAGAGAGGCCTCGGAAGAGCTCCGCATGCTGATCCTTTGCCTTGTCTCTCGAAGGATAAGGTGTTAGCACGGAGAGCAGAGCCTCGGTTGAGCCAGGGCCGGTGAGATCAATGCTGCCAATCTCAAACCGAAGATCCTCGATGTAGAGCCGGGGGTTCTCCTGCTTGGTCAGTTGTAGTAACTCGTTGAATAGCTCAAGGAAAGCGGAGGGATGGATGCGCAGAAAGACTTGTCTCTGCGTCTTTTGGAGGTCTTGAGCCTCGGTCTGTGTTGGCAACTCGGGGTTCCAGAGAATCGTGCATGGACCGATGACTTGTCGTCCTGTGTTGGTCTTTCGACTCAAGATGCCCGTCCACGAGCGTGTCCCCAGCCTCCATTTTCTGCCCTTCTCGTTCCAACAAGAGTCTTGCACAACCCCAACTCGTTTGAGGACCCTTTCTATCCCAGTAGAGTTTCCGTACAATCCAATAGTGCTCATGTAGCTCATCTCCCATACGACGGCGCCCCTGTCACCTTGCGCTCGATGGGTTGGTCGGCATATCTTTTCGTTTGGCGTCAACGGTATAGCGAACCGCCAGAGCGGGTTTAGAGGGTCTGTCATGCGCGCTCTCTTGGCGTGCCATGCATGTGTTGGCAGCCAAGTCTTATTCAGTTGTCGTTTTCGGAACTTGGCCATAGGTTTTGGGGGCTCGTTGAGCTCGTTTCTTCGAATCTTGGGTCTCGGCGCTCGTCCTACCACGGCCAATTCACCTTCAGGCTTGCCATCTTGCCCATTCTCCTTGGCCTTTTCCAGCGCGGCTTTTCGTTTTCTTGCTGCCAATATTCCTAGGCGTCGTGCCGTCTCTGCTCGTATCCGTCCCCGTGTTGTCCTGGGTTTCCTCCTCCTGGCGTCCACCTTTGGAGTATTGTCCTCGTTCATCTCCTTTTGCGCGCGCGACCTCAGCCTGCGCGGAACTCGTTTCGGGTTGTGACTCGCCGTGCGACGGCGCAAACCTCGAGGAACCTTCTGAAAGGCGCGGCTGCTGCCCACAGCCTTGGACGTGGCCATGCTCTGCTCGAGAGACCGGATCTCGAACTCGTGGGCGGCCACAAAGGCCTGGAGGTCGAGCTCTCCATCCTTGAGGGCGGCGTCGGCGGGCTGGGCGGGAATGTTGCGTGCGATGTGAACCTTGGAGCGCTTCTGGGCAAAGTTGTCGCTGCGGGCATTGGGCGCTGGGGCGTCGGCCTTTCGCTTCTTGGCGCCTTGCCCAGATGAGCCTGCGGCGGCAGAGCCAGGAGCCATGGCGAGACTATCGGGTTGTGTCGTGTATGATGGGTTGGACGAGGTGGTGTTGGTAGGAGAGGACGCGAAATGATGCTCAGTAGAAAATAAATGGAAGCTTTATCGATAAGCTCTATCGAGAATGCGCTTCATGCCCCTCCAACCACCACGAATTGACTCACGACTCGTAACATTTTTGGCCTATTAGAGAGAGAAATCAAGTATCTTCTTTTTGTCTTGAAGTTTTACCCGTTGATTGTGTAGGGGAAATACTGTTTAACTTTTCTTTGAGATGGCTGTGGTGGGGGGTATCCAATCAGTTGCCCTCTCAACGATGCCTTCATCAAGAGGATTGGCGTTCCACAACTCATGGAACGAGATATGCACTGCCGAGAGGCTGGGTAACAAAATACAAACAATGTAGCAGCTACAGTCACTTGACTAACAAGGCCATGATGATATCTCCAAGTGGAATCGGATCATTCGTGTTAAATCCTATACCTATACCTATACCAAACCCCCAACGCTCCTTTCCGTGACGAGATTGCTCTCTGTACCTCTAATAAGGCCCCCATAACTCCTATCCGTTCCCAATATCCCAAACCTCCCTATCCCAACTACCCAACCGCGCCCTATCCTTTACTCAAGTGCCCCTGCTGACCACCCCAAACGCCCAATACCGAAGAAACGCGTCAGATGGAGTCTGGTAGTGCGTTGTTGCATCCAGACTTGTGAGGCCTTGAACTTTCTTGTCTGCCTCAGTCTGTAAAGCTGTAGTGCTTCCTCACAGCCTCAGCCAGCTGTCCTGGAGGTTGACACTTGGAGCATAGCCTGTGGCCCCTAGAACGACGTCAACATGCAGGTTCGACGCGATGAAAGATGCAGATGTAGTGGAGAGCGTACCAGAACTCGGGTGGATCTACAACGTTGGGCGTACACGGCTTCTGGTTTCTTTCATAGCTTCGACACCACTTTCGAACGACCCAGGCATGGTGTCTGCATCGAAACTCGACCTGGGAGAGTTGTCAGTATACGATACGCGAGGACCTGCAGTCGAGAAGCATCAAGGCATGACCTACATAGAAGTAATCGCACATTGTCAAATAATATCACTCTCGACAACAAACAAAGCTTCAATGAATGACGATCGTTCTTCTCTCTGGCATGATAAAATTTTTACTCATTCCACCTTTTGCTTCCTTGCCGCCCCCCTTCCCCTTCTACCTCCTCGCAGCAGCAGCAGCAGCAGCACCAGCCGCCCCCGAAAGTGCAGATATGGGCATGGCCTACGGTGAGACGGGCTTCGAGGTCACCGGGGGGACATCACACTCCCTCCCCGGGGCCTCAAATTGCTTCTGCCCGGAGCGCCATTCGAGACCAAGCGATGCAACATGCAACGGCTGGCAAGGACGCGGCAGACGAATCGGGAAATCTTGTCTGAGAAAACATCAGCCCCGAGTGCGGGTCGAGTTTTCTCTTCCCCCGTGGGGAGAGGAAACGGTCTCTTTTCTTTGCTCTGTGAGTGACGTCTTTTTTGCTGGGATGGCTCGAGTATCTGGAGAGGCAGGGGATTGTTTAGACGAGGTCAGATCATTCATGTGAGAAAAGAGAGAATCTCTTGGTCTTTGGATCAGTTGATCTTGTTGAATATGTTGTTATTCTCAACGTCCTTTATTCAGCTCACCAAGGTCTCGGCTGATTCACCAGGCTGAGTGAGACCAGACCCGACTGCTGTCTCGAGGTCTCTCTTCCGCTTCCATAAGGAACATTGCTTCTGCCAAGGTCAAACAAGCATACCGGCAACCATGTTTACTAGGCCTATTTTCCCCAATCCCTCTGACCCCCCGGTCACCGATGAAACAGAGCGAACTGGTGGCGGATCACAGGATCAGATCGAGACGATGACCCGCATATGGCTTGAGTCCAAGGGAGACGGGATGGAGGTTTTCCAGTGGAGCTCAGCCGCTAGATACAACCTCAGCCCCCTGTGGCTTCCGCTGGCGTGGGCCTCTCTTCGCCTGTGGCGCTGCGGTTCGCAGGGGGACCGTCCCCCTAAAGCAAGGACGTTGCAGGTAGGTGCTCTCTGTCATTGTGATGGAATTACATGTGACGACAACCTCATGCACCCATCCATCCATCCATCCAAGACTCCATCCTCTCTCCCCGACTCGCGCCGCACCGTCGCATCGCCCACTACAACGCCCCCTCGGCTAAATACCTAGATCCCGTCTTGACTCCATCCCACGTGAAATAAACCGTCGTCACCGGCCCATCAGATAGCGGCGATAGGGCACCGCACAGTTCGGGCCAGTTCCGGCGGCCACTAGAGTTGGCATCGTCGTCGTTTGCCAAACCCAGACCCAGAACGGTCGCGCCAGCAAGGAAGGATGTCCTCTTTAAGTAAGGACCCTCCCTCTCCGCGTTTATCATGACGCTACTCTCCTTTTTTCCCTCTGTTTGTCCTTTTCAGCCTCTGTGGGGGGCTGGTTGCTTTGGTGAACCTCATTTCTGCTGAGATGCGACAAACTGTGCATATTGCGACAAGTTAGAACCGGGCTTTGGCTTAAGTGAGCTGAGCTTACTCTGACTTGGAGAAACCTCTTGGATATAAAATGAAATGAGAGACATCGTTTGCTAACATGGACTTTCTCAAACCTCAAGTTGGCAAGGCTCGAAAGGTGAGTGACGTCTCATCTCCACCCTCAAGAATGAACCCATGCTGACACTCACCAGCCTAAATTTGAGCTTCATCTTAAGGTACATCCTCATCCACAGAGGCTCAGCGAGAAACATCAGCTCATCTATTCAGATCTACGACCTCAACAATGTCCCTCTTGTCTCGGGCCAGTCCTTCATCAAATGGAACCTCGCCCACTCCATGAACGCCGAGCACCGCGGCCGCACCGCAAAGTGCCCCATCGCCAACCACAGAGTTGACTACAGCTTCGTCACCCTTGTGCCTTCCATCCGCATCTCCATTGATCGCAACAACAACCTCGCCGAGTGCCCCATCGATTTCGAGGTGGTCCAGGAGTTCGGCATCAGCGAAAAGATCACCCTCGGCGTCGTCCGCCTTAACCTCAGCGAATACGTCGAGGAGAGCGAAGCCTTTGGCAAGGATGTCGCATCACCTGGTCGCATGCGCAGCGGCAGTATTGGTGTCAGCCCAACTAGGAGCGCGACAGGGCGCCCCCGCCGTGATTCAGATGTCGTCGAAGATGGCATCGTGAGGAGGTATCTTATGCAGGACAGCAAGGTCAACAGTACCCTGAAGATCGGCATTCTTATGGTCCAAGTCGATGGCGAGCGCAGCTACGTTGCTCCTCCTCTCAAGACGGCACCCGTGTTTGGCGGTATCGGCGGCATCATGGGCGAATCAGTAGAGGACGACATCGGACGTACGTTTACCCCTTAATCTCATGCTCCTAGCTTGACTGACATGCCTTCATAGCTGTTCCCAGCATCTCAAAGTCACGAGATACCGCTGAGCTCCAGGACCTCTACCGTAGTGTCCTCGCTGCCTCGTGGTGCCGCCAGCCTTCTGAGCTGTCGGCCGAGGAGGTCATCGAGGACATCTTCAGCGGCGGTAACGGCTGGAAGACCAAACCCCAAAACACCTCCCCGGACACAGACGGCGATGATGATTATGACGACGACTTGGACCACCGCGATACTCTTCGTCCCCGTGATGCCCGTCGTGTAACTCACCTCAACGTACATCACCACCACGGCACATCTCCCACCACGGCCTCCTCACCGACACACGCTCAGCCGAATCACGCTCAGCCAAATCACGGCCCTGTCGGCTCCTCCCATCGGCGTTCGTCCAGCAACTCGAGCGACAGGAGCTTCTCGACCGTCACCGTGACGCCCGCCAACCGGCGCAAGGGGGTGCGCATCCACGAGCTCGACCACTCGCGCAGCCTCGTGAGCATGGGTTCCACCATGTCGCTCAGCAGCGATGTCCTCCGCGAAGTGGGCTTTAAGGGGACCCGTGAGGTGAGGGAGGATGACGTTCGGAACGATCTCGTCGCCTGGAGGATGCCGGGTGATCCGTAGGTCATGTAGACGACGGGTATCGGGAGGTTGGATGGACGATGAATATATATCGCGTTGGGGAACATAGTTCGAACTGTACCATTATCACTAAAGGGTTTCGACAGAGGAGTATAGCATTGATTGAAATCATGACTTTTTGAAATCTTGAATCGTTTCATTCATCCCTGGCGTCCCAATTCAACGGAACTCCCTCTATCTGTGTCATCTAGATTCTACCAATAAAACCCGTGCTTTTTGTTTGTTAAAAGACGTCCATTCCATTCCATCCATCCATCCATCCTCTCTCTAGTTATATACCCCATTCGTGAAAATAAAGGAATCATGGCGCATGTTTTTGTGTTGGACTATTTGCTGATAAGCCGTTCCTGTTTACAGGCCCTGGATGTTTCCTCGCACACCGCCCTTGCCGCCGACCTCGCGGATGGTCACGGTGACGCCGAGGTCGGCCAGGACGTTAATCGTGACCTCGACCTTGCCGCCGGCCTTGACGCCCCTGATGGCGGCCTCGGCGAGGAGGTTGCCGATCTTCCAGACCCTCTCGCGCTTCTCCTCCTCCTCCTCGTCCGAGTCAAAGTCGGAGTCGTCATCAGAGTCCTTCTCGCCGTCCTCCTCGGCCTTGGCCTTGGGCTCGGGCTTGGTCACCTTGATGTGGGTGCCACCCTCGACGACCTTGATGATCAGATCACCACCCTCCTTAGGAGCGGGGATACGGACGACACGCCGGGCAGGGGCAGCGGTCTCGGCGGGCATGATAGGGGTGAAGACGTCCTCACCATCGGCACCAACGGTAATGACACCAATGGCGTTGGAGATGTGCTTGACGGTGGTGACGGCGGGGTGAGTGGACTGCTCGATATCGGCAGCCTCGTACTCCTGGATGAGCGAGGCCTGGAGAGCAGCACCACGAGCCTGGAGCTCAGAGGGGTTGATGGCGGTGGCGGAGGTGGCGGGGGCCAGGATGCTGGTGGTCTCGGGGAAGATGCCGCGGAGGTTGTTGGCGATACGGGGAGTGTGAGAAGTGCCACCAGACAGGATAACCTCGTCGATATCGAGGACGTCGAGGCCGGCCTTCTTGACAACACCCTCGATGAGGCGGTTGAAGCCCTCAAACACCTTGCGGGCAACCATCTCGTACCGTATCCTGTTGATGGTGACAGAGAAGTCGAAGCCGTCCGCCAGACTCTCCACGCTGAACTGAGCGTTGCTGCCCAGGCTCAGGGCTCGCTTGGTAGCCTCAGACTCGAGTCGGAGCTTGGCGAGACCGCGGGCGTTCTCTCGGGGGTCGACGTTGTGCTTCTTCTGGAACTCCTTGGCGAAGTGGTCCATGAGAGCCTGGTCCAGGTGGACACCGGCGTAGTCGTAGTCGTGGGCAGTGGCCAGGACGGTGTACATGCCGCCGCGCGAGGCGACAACGGCAACATCAGAGCGGGTGCCACCAAGGTCAGCAACGACAATGATCTTGTCCTCGACGGTAGCCTCGGGGCGAGCGTCGTAGGCCAGGACGGCGGCAACAGGGTCGGAGATGAGCTGGAGGACCTCGATGCCGGCATTGTTGGCAGCCTGGATCAGGGCCTCTCGCTGCTTCTCGGAGAAGTTGGTGGGGACGGTGATGACGGCAGAGGTGACCTTCTTGCCCAGGTAGTCGGAGGCAGAGCCGACGAGCCGTCGCAGGTATCGGGTAGCGGCCTCGGAGATGGAGACGGAGGAAGCCTCCTCCTCGCTGCCCTTGTCCTTGACAGTGAAAACGACGGAGCCGGCAGCATCCTGGGGGTGGGCAGAAGCGTGGGAGTGGGTAGGGTCGATGGCCTTGAACCTGGGCGCTTCGAGTTAGCTTGGCTTCTGCGGGATCGATACAACGGTAAAAGCGTACTCTTGACCAAGGAAGTCTCGGAAGTTGGCGATGGTGCTGTCGGGGTTGCGGACGAGGAAGCTCTTGGCCTGGCCACCATAGTACTCGTCGCCATCAACGTAGGAGAGGACGGTAGGGATCTGTCGGTCTATTCAAAGAAAGGTTAGTTACCGGTCTCAAGCGCGTGATGGATAATTCAATTAAGCAAGCTCCAAGACATACCGCCGTCCTCGTTGGCAATAACCTCAGCCTTGTCGTCAACAGTAAAGGCAATGGAACTGTTGGAGTTGCCAAAGGTGATACCGATAGCGACTCGGTCGCCAGGCTCAGGGCCCGGCTTGGCACCCGCGTTGTCACTCATGTGGTCGGCTCGAGGGGGGAAGGTGTATTATCGAAAGAAGAGGAAGGCGTAAAAAGACCGGGTCGTCTTTTTTTGCTCGTCGTCGACTTTGAGGGTTGTTGTGAGTGAAGTTTTGGTTGGTGATGGTGGTAGTGGGGTTTCTTTTCCCTCAGGGAAAAAAAACTGCCCGCTAATCGCTAATCGCCCACATTTTTCTGGTGGTAGCCGAGTACGTACCACTCTTATCGCTATCAGTGCCCCACCACGATGCCGTCCGCATGTTTTCCATCGTTGCAAGGCTGTTGTTGGAGGCTGTCGCATTGAGAACTCTCCTTTGACTATCACTTCAACAACGAGCTTTCCCCAGCAGAATACGCCCAAGATGGCCTCTGAAGCTGTATTTGTGCTGCCAGGCGACAACATCGATCCGTCTCACATCCCCTCTCATCCCAAGAAGCCTCTCCGTCTCGGCCCCGGCTTGCGCCATGTTCCGCCCAACGACATCGTTCCTACAGTCGCCGGCCAGCTCGTTACAGATCGACAGAAGAATGCAATTCGTGTAGAGAATGCTCGGGGAAGGGTAAGGACTGCCTCTACACCCGAAAGACACAAGATATTCGAGCTAATCGTCTTCAGTACTCCCCCCGTGCCGGTGAACTCGTCATCGGAACCGTCCAACGCAGCGCCGCAGAGATCTTCTACGTAACCCTCTCCGACTACACCGCTCCCGCTCTCCTCCCGCAGCTGTCCTTCGAGGGCGCCACAAAAAAGACCCGTCCCCAGCTCGTCCCTGGCGCTCTTGTCTACGCGCGCGTCGCTCTCGCCAACCGCCATATGGACCCAGAAATCGAGTGTGTGTCGTCTTCAACGGGCAAGGCCGACGGGCTTGGGCCTCTTACTGGCGGTATGCTCTTCAATGTGTCACTCGGAATGGCTCGACGCCTCATGATGCCAAAGAGCGTGCAAGAAGGGCGCATCGCGGTACTGGAGGAGCTGGGCGCTGCAGGACTCCAGTTTGAGACAGCAACGGGACGGAATGGCAAGTTTTGGGTCGACAGTGAAAGCACAAAGACGGTTATCGCAGTGGGCAGAGCAGTACAAGAGACGGACGAGAAGAGGTTAGACGTGGAAGATCAAAAGAAGCTTGTCAGGAAGATCATCAAGGAGTTGAGCTAGACACACGCATATGGGGAAACTTGTTGCCAGTTTGGCTGTTCTTATCAATTCCTCAGTTGTACAAGGCTGTACCAAAATAGATACCCGAGAACGAATACTCCTGGTCCGTCATCTATTAGACGGTCCTTTCTTCCCCTTGCCCAAACGCCCTTGTCCTACACGTCAGCTTGACGCTTCTTTTTTTGGTGGACCGGTAGCCTCCAATACCCATAGACGCTGTGTTGTAACGAGAGTAAGAATCAAGTCGCTCTAAGAAAACAATAAAGTCAAGTAAGTGATGGCCCAGGACAAGGCTCAATATCCGGATAGCCTCGTATCCGCTCTCGCCCAATGTCCCAACCATGCAAGGTTCTAATAGCAATCCAACGCCAGCCGTCCACGTTTGTTCTTTTCGAACAAGTTTTTGTTCCTGTCAGGTAAAATTAATCCTCGAAAACATCTCCAAGCCTTTAATACCACCGTCCCCAAGGGCACACCAATTGACTTTCAGCGCTGTTGCCCAGAGTAAACGGGCAAAAGCCTGTCTTACACGCCACTCATCTCATAGTCGACCTCTTCGGGCTCTGGTAGGTTGATCGGCGCCACGTTGTGAATCTTGGTCATATGTCGTTTCCAATTGTCTTTGCGAGGGAACCCCTTGCCGCCTTGCTTCGAGTAGTCGCAGCCCGGTACAGAGCAGTGGAATTTCTTCTTCTTCTCGTGGCGATCATTGATGTGTCGTTGGAGATGAGTCTTGGTTCCAAATCCTTTATGGCAGTTAGGGTAAGGGCATTTGTGGTCCCTGGTATGGTATCGCTGATGGTGCCTGATAAAGGTCAGCTGGCTCGTTGTTACTTTGGGGCACGATGTACTTACTTGAGCTTATGCGGCTGGTCAAACACCTGGTGACATCCAGGCTCATCGCACGCATAGGCACCGTTCCTGGGGGACAAGTTGGTCGCGCCGTTCCTCGGCGACACACTGTGTTGGTAGTCGGATGAAGTAGCCACCGAGTTGGGGGATGGTGTATCAAGCTGCGTAGCAGGAGTGTTCAAGGTCGAGGCGTTGGTAGACGCGGGCCCTGGTTGAGGAGTGGAGGCATCAGAAGGATAGCTGGCGTGTCGGGAATTGAGGTCAGGCAGAGGACTTAGGCGAGAGTGTGAGGGGATGTCGTCCATCTGCACGTCTTGCACCTCGATAGGCTCCTGCTTAAGTACCGACTCGTTCTGCGTGGGTGTAGGTGACTGGATGATCGGGAGGGGTTGAGGGTTGTTAGGAGGCAGCGTCAGCGGAGAGGGCGAGTCCGTGGGCTCTTCTTGATGTGATGAACCTTCCGGCATAGGCGACGCTTCTGGCACAGGGCCGGGGTTTGGTGATGACTGAGCAATGTACATCTGGTAGTCTGTTCGATGCCATACCTCGCTTTCAGTCGAGGCTGGCATGATATCCATAGGGTTCACAGTGCCGGGAGCGGGATTAGTAGGCGGGGATTGGGACGCATTGAACTTGAAGGTGGTCGGCGGAGAGTCTGGGGGAGTCTGCACAGCCCCCTTGGGCAGGGTAGACGGCAGAGCAATCGGCGAGCCAAGAGCCTGACCAGAGGGTGCTGGCAACGACTCTCCGGCCGGGGCCGTTATTTCGGTCGGAGATTCAGTAGGATCCCCTGCAGTTGTGATTCGTTGCAAAGGAGTATCGTGAGCAGACTGAGGCATATTGGGCGCGTTCTCAGGAACCTCGGCGAGTGAAAGCGATGTTGGCGAGCCCATGGACTGATCTCGTGTGCTCTTGCGACTAAACATGAGCTTCAGGTTGTGCCGTAAAGAACTGCTGCGTGATAGAGTCCGTTGGGGTTGGGCAATAGGCGCAGGCTCTGCGAACATGCCGAATGCTTCTGACGGTATCGATGGGCTGTAGTAGTCGGCGTTGGTTCCGCTGAGGACGCCATCATGGGCATCGCCGATGGATTGGGGCATGTATTCTCCATTGTAGGCGTCGAATGGAGTTGATCGGGGTATTGAGTCGTTGGCAGCCTGAACATCGCTGGGGCCAAAGGTAGAAGATAAGTTGGTGTCGAGTCGAGGCGCGTGGCCGGGATGAGTTTGAGCTTGAGCTTGAGCTTGTCCGTTTGGTTGTGCTAGACCATCATGAGGAGCCCAGGGCAGGTCCTTGACCGAGCCATCTTCCAGTCCACCACGGGTAAGCTCCCTTGAGGGCTTGAACGAGTCCTGCGAGGATACATGACGCTGGTCGTCCACAGCAGTGCCGCCCGAGGTTGGAACTTCAGCGGTCTCGGGGTCGCAAATGTCAGAAGCGAGTTGTTTTCTCCGTCGTCGGATGCGTCGAATGACAAAGGGATAAAGACAGAGGGCGACGAGAGCAACGCCTACGACGACACCGACGACGATGCCGGCAATGCCTCCTTTGCTGAGGCCGCGCTTAGCCAAGGCTCCCCTCGCAACAAGATGATGATCCATCACATGGCGCTTCCTCCAACTTGGACATGGCAAAGCTTCCATCGAATCGAATCCCGCAGATTTCGAGGGCGCGCGCGTGGCGAAAGCGGAATCGGATCGGGGCCCAGCAACAGCAGGCAAGAGCTTGCGGAAGCTGGTGGTGGTGGTTGGGAAGTCGAATGCTGATGGATAGCTCTCGGGGCTCGTGTGCTGGATTGGACTGGATTGGATTGACGACGGGCGGGGCGGCAGGCGCTGTTAGGTGGTTTGGGGGGTCTTGGGAGGCCGCCGCCGGTCTCTATGCTCGGCGACAGAGGAAAAGTGAAATGGGGCCCGTCCTCTGGCGAGAGGCTCGTGCTTTCCCGAAGGGTTTGGGGATGGGAAAGGAAGCAAGACAGGGGGAAAGGGGGATATAAGTTCAAAGACTCATGGCATCATGGGTAGAAAGGAAGAGATGCATGAGGTGAGAGGCCTACGAAGCATGGCACGACCAAGTAAAATCCGGGGGCGGTCGGTCGTCAGCAGGGCAAGCGCCGCCGCCGCCGCAGCAGTGAAGCAGCACCAGTACCAGCGCCGCACAGCGCCGCACCTTCGGTCTCCAATGCCCAGCTTTTTTATCGCGCCTTGGCCAGCTTCTAGCCAACCGGTCTCTCTTCAGGGCCCTTTCTCAGCCTCCCAACCACTACAGAGACGGGGCCGAGCTGCTGGACACAGGCGCGTCATGATTGGACGCTTTGGCGGAGTGGGCCCCGCTTCCCGGGCGGCGGGCACCCGAAAAGCCCGTTGCGTCTGAGCCACACTTGCCCAAAACTGCTCCTTTTCTCTCCTCTTCACTCCATCCACTCACCCCAGGCCCCCCCCCCGGGTGTCTGGCGTGTAAATGTTTCCACTTCGCTTTGATTCCCCGACGAGATGATACGAGACGAGAGGTTGGTTTCGTGAGCTCTGGGCACGTGGAGAAGAGCGCAGAGCACCAAGCTGGGTATTCCTATCCCTGTCTGCTAAGAAAATAAGCAAATAAGCGCTACCAAAAGCTTGACTCCGACTTGGTTACTGGGAAGCTGGCCTGGCCAGAGCTGCGACACTGATGGATTTGGCTGCGGGTTTGGTTTTACGATGGAAGCAATCAACTTGTGCAGCACAAAATATCGGCCCGTCCGTGGATTCACGACTGCCGACCATGACGCTCGCCCAATGAGCAGCCCATCTCGCAGGTTTTTATCCAGTCTTGGCCACCTTGCATGTATGTCACTCCAACATCCGCGGTCCTGGGTCCCCGACTTCCCGATATCGACCTACGATGCGCTGCTCACCTGCAATGCAGGCAGCCTTGACCACGGATTGCTAGCCCTACGAGGCCAGGTCCATCTCCTGGCTCCTTTGCTTGAACGCGAATCCTCAGTCAGCCGTCAATTGATATTTGGATCCTTCCTAGTCTCGGCTGACCGCATCACGTATCTGCGAGGCGTTGACCCAATGCTGTCATCCCCCAACGACACCCAATCGCACATATCCGCGTGGTGATCGTATGGGTTTCGACGAGATGCCCTCATCTTTACTCGCAATTATTCAATCCAACCTATAGTAGGTATGATATTGCTCAAGTCTCGATAGTCAATGGATCGCCACTTTGCGCAAAGTGTCTTGTTCTAGACCTCACATCAACATCTAGGGCATCAAAAGTTCTCTGGCCCAGCAACATCCGGATTATCCAGAGGGTGTCGGGTCGGGTTCTTCTTATCTGCCCGATCAACCTCAAAATACGCGGACCTAGAGGCACCAAAGGAAGCGGATTTGACACCAATCTCGCTATGTGACATACCAACCAGGCTATCCTTAGCAAGTCCTCCGTTGCCCCATTATTGCCATGTGAGAATTGTCTTGGGAGAAGACAACAATCCAAAGCCTGTTGCAATAACACGTAGTAAAAATCCCCTCTAAAAGCCACCCACGTCCACGTCCACGTCCACTTATTAGCCTCAAACATGTTTCGACACCATCTTGGTCTCGAGGCCGAGGCTGCGCCACAGCCACCGATCTGCAATTAACACACATCTCGACCCTCCACGTCCCCTTGTCCCACTGGATCCCCTCGTGCAGCAAAGTGATACCCTTGTCTTGGCGTGCCCTCGTGCGTTTGGGGGCCATAATCTCGCCTCGCTCTCCCATGAAACATCCTTGGACCTCCGGCCTCTCCGTTGGTGTCTCCATTGTGCGTCTTGTCTTGTCCACGCTTGGCTCCAACGCAGCCGACACAAAGCTAAGCCTCGGATGCCTCTCATTGAGGCCTCATGGCAATTGTCTCCAAGATCCATTACTGGCCAGTAGCTAATTCTCCGAGCCCTTCCCAGTCGTGTGCCATCAAGACGGGTCTTCCCCACTGCCACGCCCTGTCTCCAAGTGGCGTGGCCTCCAATGAAAGCCCCCCTGCGTTAGGGAGCAGTTAAGTTAGCTGCCGGCACATCACCACCTCAACTTTGTTCCAACATCAAAGCATGCATTGCGAGTTTCATGTCCTGTTATTCAGACTATACTGGACTCTTTCGACCAAGGACATACATGCCTCTGTCTATCAAACTCGTGCTCTCAACCATTATAGAAAAAAACAAAACCAACTCGCGAAATCAAGCAACCAACCAAACCAAACTGATCAAACAATTCATCGCCATCCCCTGTGCCAACCACATCCACAACCATCCACAACCATTCTCCATCCCCTTGATCACTTTTCAACATTGATAGAAAACAGCCTCTTATCCGCCAGAGCCTGATCCCAGATCTTGGAAGTGTACTCAGCTCGAACCGGTCGGCCTCGGCTTGTCCGCCAAGTCATCTGGTAGTGCATGACAATGACTTCAGCTTGTCGCGCCCGGCTGATTGCGACATTCAGTCGCTGCGGTTCATTCATGAAGCCCGCCTTGGTGGTTCGGACCATGTCAAGAAAGACTACATCAGCCTGGTTCCCCTGGGCCTTGTCAACTGTCATGACCTCCACTCGCTGCTGCCATTCGGCGGGCCATTGCTTGACCTCCGCCATGTATTGGCGCATCGCCGTGCTGTATGGGACTTGAATCATGATAGTCCCAGGCTTTGTCGAGTCGGTCAGGCTCTTGAACTTCGAATCCGTCAACAGCTTCTTGACTTCGTCGACAACCCAGTTGTGGTGAGTGGGATTCCAGAAGCTGCTCCTGTGTGTTTCCTCTCGGCTTTGGGCCAGAGAGATGACGGCTCGGTTCTCGTTCAAGTTCTTCTTGCCCTCGCCCAACTTTTCGAGATACCCCTTCAGGTATTGCACAGTGGTGGGGTACTTCTCAGCCTCCGTATAACCTGATCTCATCTGACCGTCATAGAAGAGAGTGGATGGGAGTTTGTGAAGATTTCCAAATGCACGCTTGTTCACCAACAGCTTGCTGTTGATGGCACCCACCATGTCCGCCCTGGCCATGAGGCTCACTCGCATTTGCTCAGCATGAGGGTTGAACTTCAGTCCCTTCTTCTCGGCGTCACGTCGATCGCCACTCTTGACGAATGGTCGGGTTTGTTTGACATCACCGGTAAGGATCCAGGCGATTGGCTCGAAAAAGGCGATTGGAATCAGTGTAGTAAGCTCTCGTGCATGAGGAGCCTCGTCAATGAAGACCACATCGGGTCGGAAGAGCTTCGAAAAGTTGCCATATGCCGCAACAGGTGTGGTGGCAATGAAGTCAGTCTGTGCAAGAACAGCGCGGTACAGCATCGAGACTTGGCTCCGGAGTGACTTCCAGTCGCTGTTGCTCAAAGCCTCACCGGCATCCATGCTTGCCAAAACCTTCTTCAAGGGTGTGAAGCAGTCGTGTTGGTGTTTCGCGTAGTAGTCCCATGCCTCCTCGTCCAGTGTTGGGGCTTTGTTGGGGTTTCGCTCCACGTTTGTGTGCTTTGTAAGGCTCGCAGTTGTCAAGAACTTCTTGGTAAAGTCGGGCTCCGTGCTAGAATCACCGTCCTTGTTAGACTCGGATCCGTTCAGCTTGGAGCTGTTTCGCATCTCGTATGGCCATCCGTGCATACGGACAATGCGAAGCTTCAATCCTGCCGCCTTGCAGAGGTTGAAGTAGCGATCCGCCGCATCGTCGACGGTCTTGTTCAGGTCCACCACAAAGAGAATGGGACTGTGCCTCTTCTTGGATCCAGGACGGCGCTTGGACTGAATCATCGCGGAGACAACCATGTTCCACTCAGTCTTGCCGGCTCCAGGGCATCCATTGACGAAGTAGAGGCCATTGGGGATCTTGGTCAAGCCGTCAAAGGCGGCACGGTGGTCGGTATTGAATAACTTGAAGTGTTGAACAATCAGGTTCGGAATATGATGACCTGGGTACAAAGGATTCTTGAGGTGAGGGAAGTATTCGTGAAGGTTGTAATGTGTCCTGAAGTGAGTCTTAAGATCCAGGACCATCTCAAAAGCAGCCTTCGACTTGGCGGAAAGCTGTCTGTCTTCCAGCCGTGGCTCTTCGATGAAGCGTCGCAGAGCTGCGAGCTCAGCCTCGTAGGTGTTGCAGAAGGTGTCCCACGTAATGGTGATGTTCTGGCGAGATGCCTCGGCCAGCTTGAGATTCTGGAAATCGTCGAGAGAAGACACGGTTTGCAGCTTGGCCATGAGATCAAGTTCAACATGCTCTCCGTCCTTATCCTCCCACGATCTGGGAACGTCGACCTTGAAGGCAGCACATCTGGAGACGGCTGGAGACGGAAGATCCTTGGCTTCTTCGTAAGGGTTGGTGATGCGAGTAGCATGAAGATGAACCAGGGAGAACACTCCTCTGGCGGTCTCGATGGTGACGTCCATGTCGATGGTGAAATGATCTGCCATGGCAGGGAAGACCATGTCCTCAGTCATCTTGGGGATCTTGACAAGGAACAACCAGGACTTGGCGAATGAAGTTGTAAGGCCAGGGATCGGAGCCAGAGGCCACGCCTGGAATGGTGTTCGTTGTTCGTTGAAGCGCTTCAGAACAGCCTCTTCGTTTTGCATCTCAATGATAGTGCCTTCCTCATGTCGCCAGACATAAAGGTCTGTAACAGGAAAGGTATGCATTGGGGCGATGGTCTGAACATCCATGGTTAGCGACCGAGAAACTCTGGCAGAATGGTGAGTGTTTTTGTTTACCTTCTCAGAGACCCGCTGGGTCACAGTCGCCACGGCGGACATTGTGAAGGAGGAGAAAGAAGTCAAAGATGGTGTGAGAAGTCGAAGACAGCGAGAGAAGTCAGAGACAGTATGCCCGCTTCTTGCTGGTATCGCGTCTTCCCGTAGCTTGGGATGACAGGAGAGTAGGTCTCAACGGAGTGAGGATAAAAAGACACTGATGCCTAGGCAACAGCGAGAGAAGACAGGAAAATGGGAGAAAGAATAAAGAGAAGAAGAGGTAAGGCCAAGAGAAATCTAGTGATGAATCTCGTGAAGTCTCGAGGGTGTTGAGTGAGCAGAAATGCTTGATGAAGCGATAGCTGATTGATGTCAAGAACGTGTGAAGCTGTGGATAACGAATCCTGAAGTCTTGACTGATGATGAAGAGGGAAGGAGAAAACAGAGGCAGGAGGGGAGGAGAGGGGGTTTTTATGTTCAAACGAGGAAGGCAGTTTGCACCGTTTGCTCGTAGGCTGCCAGTGTCAACACCTGCCAAGGGGCCTCAACACTGCCAAAGTCATGCAGGTGAGGAAAAAATTGCCCGAAGAGAGTTCACAAATTTCTCCTTCCAGTGCCTTCGAGACAGTGAATCACTGCTTGTTGAGCGCGCAGAGAGGAGGACGCGCACGCACACACGCCCCTGAGAGCGCACCTGGTGAAGGGAAAACCGGTGCCTGGTGATGTTTTGCAGGCGTTGTCACGTCAACAGGAAAGGCAAAATGAAAAAATCAATCACGTACTTTTCGTCACAGCTATCTACGGTCTCTTTGCCTTTACTCGCAGCTTCCATCGGCCCATGAAGGCGTGCCAAATACCATACTCGTGCTCAGCCTGTATCCCCAACAGATCCATCACTGTAGCCTAGAATGGCCCCTCCAAACACTGACATGCAGATAGCTACCGCATCGAACATTGTGGAAAGAATTCAAGTCGGAAGCTTTCCATCTCCGTGATCCCAATTGAGGGGAGAGTTGTTAGGGATTAGGTGAGGTCGATGACCACACTCCCAGCTCGCCAATCGGTTCTAGCACCCTCGTTGCCGTCCACGACCGTCGGGCTCCCTTCCATCATCTCCGGT
This sequence comes from Fusarium protoensiforme, assembly GCA_011320165.1. NCBI lineage: Eukaryota > Fungi > Ascomycota > Sordariomycetes > Hypocreales > Nectriaceae > Fusarium > Fusarium protoensiforme. The sequence continues at coordinate 39,093 of JAANQP010000206.1, forward strand.
GAACGGTGTATTTCATCTTCAGAAGAATCGGTCAGGTTGGTTGTCGAATCGGTATCGTCATCGTCGATTAGGATGGTATCCTGGCTGTCGTCGTAGGGTAGCATACCGTCTTCCTTGAGAAGCCATTGCTCGATGTGCTTGTAGAGGACGCGGACCGTGTTGGGAGGGAAGGCATTTCCAATCTGTCTCTTGATGGACGTCATGGTTCCAAGGAATTGATGGTTTTGGGGGAAACCTTGAAGACTCGCAAACTCTCGCAGAGTCAGGTTGCGTGTGCCGTCTGGGTAGTAGAAATCGCCCCCGCGGGTGGTGATGGTTCCAGCAAGACGATTCGGGTCGTATGGAGCTCTTCGGGGTTCCCAATATCTCACGCTGTCAAGATCATGAAGATCATCGCCTGGTCGGATACCTCGAATGGCCTTGCCAATGGAGTTGTAGGGCAACACACTGGTATCGGCCTCTGGACCGTGCGTAGGCTGAGGGAAAGGAGGAAGCCGCTCTCCTGGGGCGGCGGCAATGATGATCAGACGCTTTCGGTCCTGTGCTGCGCCCCAAGTGCAGAGTTTGATGACTCTCCATCGCACCGAGTAGCCATGCTGCGTGAAGTCGGCGAGAAAGGGGTAGAAGTACTCGGCGTGACGGTGATGGGTAAGGCCAAAAGTCTGCTCGACGGTGATGATACGAGGTCTGAGTTTCTTGAGCAACTGGTTGCAGCTGTAGAGTGCAAAAATGTTGTCGTCGTCTTGGGCCGACGCGTGAGTGTGGGCAGGCGAAAAGAATTGGCATGGGGGGGAGAAGTGGAGGACATCGACACGCATGTGTTGATCGTCGAACGAGAGAAACTCGTCAAGAGACATCTTGAAGAGATAAGTGTCGGGGAAGTTTGTTTCGTATGTGTCCCAAACCTCTGGAGCTTTGTCGATTGCGTATTGGATTTTGAATCCCGCCATCAGAGCTCCTCGCGAGACTCCGCCCGCGCCTGAACACGAGTCGAAAACAGTGTACTTCTGGCCCTTGGCTCGAATCTTCTTTTGCTTCATTCCGTCGTCGTCATCAAGGTTGATGCAGCCCTGTCGGGAATGGAAGGTTGGCGCCCAAGATCCTCCTTTGACTCTGGTGCCTCTCCATTGGTTGCTGAGGACTTCCTCAGAGATTCGATACCGTGGCTCGAGAACTTCGGACTCATGAACGCGAACAAAAGCTTCCTCGGTCTGTCTCTTTCGGCTCCCTTGTCCGGTGAAATAGACCTCCAGCTTCTAACGGCAGGTCAAGTGAGTAGACTGCTTCTCCGGGCGGCGTCTTGCCTCTCGGTGCTCAGGGTGGAAGGTGGTCCGGTTGAAGCGGGGATAAAGGGCGTTGGTGGTGAGAAGGGGATAGGGTTTGATGACGGAGGATGGTTTGACATCGACAAACTCTTCAGATGCACTTGGATCATCTTGGTTGTAGTAGAGCATCATGCAGACCTCGTGAGCCTTTCTGGGGAGCTTGCCCCAAGCCGAGCGAAGTCTAGTGAAAGGAATGCCGCGGATTTTGATTTCACCGGAGGATGTGCATCGAACCACAATCTTGACGAGGACGAATTGGACAAGGTAGTCCCCAGACCCGAACTCATGGACTTGGAGGAACGTCCCAGGCTGGATGGTGTAGTTGGCCACCCGCACCTTTTCAAGGGCAAATTCGTCGTCATTGAGAAGATGATGGCCTGAGGTTTTCAAGTCGACTGTGAGGTCAATCACGTCCTCAGCCACCGTTCCGAAAATTGGTGGTGACTCGTCGGAGATGGTGCAAGACGAGTCCCGCCGCTGACGGCCACCAGACCCGGATGGCCTCTCCGTGAGGAAGCAAACCTCGTCATCTTGCTCGAGGTTAATGTACGAGGCAGGCATCCTTCTGAACCCAAGGCAGAGCGAGTGATGGAGTCTATATTGTTGAGTTAACCGACTTGGTAGGCAACAGTAGATGAAAGAAGGAGGCAGAACAAACCTTGCGATGTGATGCGATGTGATGTGATGCGAAGATTGAAAGGAAGAAAGGAAAGCAAAAGGTGAAAGAAGATTTCTTCCAAGTGTGTGATTTGGCTCTGTGCCTAAATTCGGCAGACTGGCCACCTCATTGAGAAGTGAATGGGGGCCCGCAGGCGTTTGCAGTGACAGCTTAGAGCTGCCTAGGTGTTGCGAGGGCAACTCAAAGAATGATAGGCGAGAAACAGTGAATCAAAGGCAAACGCCAAATTTGCGGGGTAATAATATGGTAAATGTCATAATGGCGCAGAGATTGCGCGCGTTTGAGAAAAAACGCCGAGCAATTCAACAAGTTTGTAATCAAAGTATTCATCTCTGCTCCCGTTTGTGCGGGGAGAACTCAACTCGTTGTTTACACCTCGAGTCCAGGCTGAACATGGCATTTATTACCTTGCAAGCAGAAGAGAGGGATTTCTCCATCTGTAAGTCGCCACTGTTTGATTGCTCAAGGTTGGCGCGGTATGCTTTGTTTTACCAACCTGACGTCGGTGACGATGAACCCCTGATTTCGCCATTGCATTACTCTGCTGCCTTGCTTCGGCCTTTCTCGATTGTATTATATTGTTTATTAATTTGAGTTTTTAATTATAATTATTATATTTTACTATTTAAAAAATATATTCTTTACAATCTACCTATTTTATACTTTACTTTAAATATAAATAAAGCATCTAATAAGTAGGTCTATTTATAGAGCACCTGAC
>JAANQP010000207.1:0-88200 GCA_011320165.1 Fusarium protoensiforme
CCCTCACGGCCCTCCCCCACCACACCGTCAACGTCCAGCCCTGCCCACGGCGTCCCTCCTCGTCTGCGAGTTCGTTGGCTTCCAAGCATGTGACGCCCTCTTCGACCCCGACGATGAGGAGAGCTGGATCTCACACATTGTCGACCACCACCTGAACAACATCCTCCCCCGGGTCAGCATGTGCTGGTTCTGCAACGATGTGCCGCGCTTCAAGGCCGCTTCCAAGAGCCGCGAGGATTGCGAGGCGTGCTTCCGAGACCGCATGAGCCACATCGCATGGCATTTCCGTAACGGCTGGTCGGGGGATCAGATGCGGCCCGACTTTTTCTTCCTCGACCATGTTCATAATCATGGGTTGATCTCTGAAGATGTGTTCCAGTGGGCAAAGAGGTTCCACGAGGTTCCGCAGATCCCAAATCTCTACCCTGCCGGGTGGCGGCCGGGTCAACAACAGCAAGATGTCGTTGTGGAAGCCGAGGTCGGTCGTTCGCAGCGTCGTCATCGTCGGGCCGGTCGAGATCGTGGTCCGCAGGGATATCACCGGTAGACCTTCTCGGTGGTCTCTTATACGTTTCCGTTTCACGTCAATGGTCTGTCGTCGAGCCGGGGCCGATGCCCACTTATTCTCCGGCGAGTGGAGCTCCGTCTCGGCCGGCTTTTCGGTCTCGGGGGTTCGGTCCCCGGCAACCCATCACATCATGGCTTTCAATGAAGGAGGCATGATTCTCGATTACGTTTTCATCATTTCATCGATTCGTCGCGTTCATCTTGGGGTTCCCGTGGCATTTCATTCGGTCGAGGGGATCTACCAAGGTTAGTGCCCGGTAATCCGGGATACATGGAGAGAGCATAGGAAGGGCAGAATGATTCATGATATCATCTAAAGATTATGTCAAACGGTGGAGGTTTCGGTTCAAGTATATCAGCGACATTTCATAACGAGTCTGACTATCGGGGAGACTGCCTGGAGGGACGCAGGTCTTGTTACGCTCGGTGGGGAGAAGGGAAGAAAAAGAAAGGATAAGGAAAAAAGGAGAAGGAACTAGGCAGCAGTAAGAGAGGGCTGATGATTTTCTTTCTTGGCCGGTCTTTGCTTATTTATTCGGCCGAGACGGAGGAACTGACACGGGGAAATCATGCCGACTTGAAAAGAGAGAAACGAAACACAACCAAGGAATGAAGACAGAGCTTGCTTTTTTGAAACAGAAAGATTTGTATGATTTCTTATTGTTTATATAAGGAAATTTCCCTCTTTCAACTGATCAGGTGTCGTCATTGGGGTTTATAGGGCTACCTTTGCCTCATTCACGGGGCTTACATGGACCGCTGCCCAAACAGAGCTTCGCCTCACTACCTAACCCAACCACACAGACGATTTTTCTCACTTCCTAGCCAATGTCATTCAAGGATCAAGGGGATTGGTTTCCAGACGTCAAGCAGCAAAGGTCAACTCTTGATGCTGTCACGAGATGACTCAAAAGCGGAGCATGGGAACAGCAAAGCCGATTGGAGCCAGCGAATTAAACGGAGTCATTGCGAGGGGGGTGAGTCACGCACTACGAGTGTTGATGCTATTTTTTTCAATGCTGTACTTGGTTATTTTTGAATGGTATTTCTTGTGGTGTTTTGGTAGACCATGGGAGCTTTGATCCAATCATTCGGTGAGGGTTGACAGCCCTGCGAAAGTGCAGTGGTGATGGGGTTTTGATTCGCTTGATTAGGTAGACTGGGCGTTACAGTAGGGCTTGTCTATCGCAGATGAGTTGTCCTAGGGCGAAGAAACAAAACATCTTGTTCATGTCTCAGTCACACGTCCTGTCAAGTGACGTCTTCTGTCCACCCCCAACTGACACATTCCACATGCACATTATCTTGGTTTCAAACCCATGCATAATCTACAAACCGAGGGTATCCTGGTGTCCATCCATATGCTACATAGTCGTACATGTTGTACATTCTCATCGTCGAGGCCCATGCTTACCCATCAGCCTCAACCTCTGTCTCCGCGCCGGCCCAAAGAGCGGCCGGTAATACACATGAGACGTCCTCTCTCCCCTCGGGTGATGTCCCAGCAGGGTTTTGTCAACATTTTTGTACCGAACTTCATACTTGACCCACCGCTCCAGGCCGGGTATATGGATGCCCAGCGACGGTAGCGCCAGTAGCGTCAAGGTGGTCGTCACATGCTGCGAGTAGTGATCCCTCTCACGCTCCACGCCGTACAGGGCCGGCAGGGAGTATCGGATCTTGCCCGGAGCGTAGTGCTTGAGCAGCTTTTCAAGCCGGGCCCTCCGCATGGGTGGCAGCGCCTTGCGGAAAGCCTTGGCATACTCTGCTCGGTAGGGCTGCACCAGGAATATAGGGCGGTTGTTGTATCCGATCCGAACCCAGTAGCGGCCGTCAAACATCTTGGATCTCTTCCAGCCCATGTTGCGGAACGTAGGATTGGCTTCGGCAATCTCCTTGGCCTCCTCCTTGTTGGGGCGGACACGATGGTCTAGAACCCCAAACAGCTTCGCCATAGGTAGAGGTTGATTGGATGTGTAAGGAGCTCGAGAGAGGAACCACTTGACTGAGTTTCCTTGCACTATCGGATCAAACAAGATACCAGACATGGCAAAGGCCTTTGGGGGAGATGGGCTCGGGTTAGGAGCCAAGTCAGGGATGAGCCGATTCACGACATTGTCGAGGTTGGCCAGAGGCGGCAAATGATACTCGGGAGTGACAAAGTCTATCAGCTTCCGAACTGCAATAGCCATGATGAGCCTCCGATGCTCCCTTCGAAGCTCATTGTCCGGCTTCAATGAGGGCCTCTTGTGCCGCCCCTTGAAAGGGCGCCAAGTAGGAAACTGAATCAACAAGGTTCCCGCATTGGGATCGAAATCCTTGATGATGGCTTCACGCACGAGATAGCGATGCGCCTCAGCTTCTTCAAGCTCTGTCCTTCTCTTTGCCCTGATGGCCAAGGCCAGTATGGCGGGCTTCTGCAGAGCCTTCGGGAGCTCATGGTTCCGGACCAGGTACCTAATGGCGTTCCGTGTCGTCAACGTAGGGTCCTTGTTGGTCTTGTCCTCGACCCAGGGGATCTTGTTCGCCTCGCAGGTGGCGATGAGCCTATCCTTGTCAAACTCAAGCAGCGGCCTGTAGATCATGACCCCGCCATCTTCGATATCCAGCGGCTTGAGATAGGGCTCGTCGGGCTCCTTTTCCGTGGGGTTGTGCCCCGGATATCGGTCAACAAGTTCCCGCCCAAAGCGTTTAAAGCCGTTCCGTGGCTCGGCCATCTTCTCGTCTCGAAAGATGGATCGCAGGCGTTTCATTTCCCGCAGAGGCGGCCGGAAACTGAGAAAGGGGGACTCCTGGCGCTGGTCATCGATCAAGCCGCTCTTGTATACGCCGTGCATGTCGTAGCACTCGGGGATAGAGTTTGCCTCCCGTATCCCCTGCAGTCCTCGATATCCATGTCCTCCAAGCAATCGCATCAGAACCGTTTCGTATTGGTCGTCTCGATGATGCGCAAAGAAGAGGCTCGTAGCGCCTAGATAATTGCAGTGACCCCCGAGAGCACGGTATCGGTACGTTCGAGCTAATCCCTCGAGGTTCGGGAGCTTCCGAGGATCAAGACCATTGCGTTTCTCCTCCTTCCAGGCGAGCGCCGTGACGGTGGTCTTGAGGTCGAGCTTCCTCAGCTCCTTTGCGACATGCATAGCCTCTTCGGTACTCTCATCGCGTAGTCTATGGTCGATGACGACTGCAAGGGCGCCGTGGGCGGGATTGTCGGCGATCTTTGCGTGGCGGAAGGTCTGGAGCATGCGAGAGGTGAGAAAGGCGAGGGCCATGGAATCAACGCCTCCGCTGATGGCCAGGACTAGCCCGTGAGTTAGCAGGGTCACTCAATTAGACGTCGTGGAGCAACATGCCTACGCGCTGAGGCCTGGCAGACCGGGCCGCGGGGAATCGCGGCCGGCACACGGCGTCGACGGCATCTCTGAACTCGACGACGGAGATGGGCCGAGGCGCATGGTGAAAGACGCGAGCTGCCGTAGTCATTCCATTATATTCCTCGGGGGAGCTCTGGGCCGTGATTGGCCATTGGAGGTAGCAATTGATTCGGACGGAGAGTGTGATGTTGAAGATGGTGGTTTTAAAAAAGTGGTGATTTCGGAGTTGGAGGTTGGTCCGGTCGGGTCTGCGAATCCCGGCGGGAGCTCATAGTGGGGCCGCTGTGATGTTAGTGCTCAGCTGTTAATTATTGGGCTTGCACCTATCAACACTTCCGTTTTCTCTATTATATCCGTACATGCACATGCACATGCACATGCACATACTTGATCGATTTATCTATCATGTGCTATAATTGCAGTTCATATGCCTTTCCACTCCAAAGAGGAAGCTACATGGAAAACACTTGACAGCGGTGTAAATGCGCTGCTATCCCCAACCAACACCTCAAAGCTCCCGCTCTCCATCAACCAAGCACATGTGATCTCATCCCAGATACTTGTGGCATATTTGAGCGGGATAGTCATGTACGCCAACTTCTTCTTGCCAGCCGGAACAATAATCTTTGCGAATCCCTTCAGTTCTTTGATGGGTCGTGAAACCTTGGACTCGCTTATCCGCTTCACATAGGCCTGGCAGGTCTCACTGCCATCGATGGCGGAAGTGTTTGTCACTGCTACCGAGATTTGCAGTTGGCTGTCGAGGCCAGATCCGTCCATGGTAACTATCAAGTGATTCAACTCGAAAGAAGCATAAGGTAGGCCGTGCCCAAACGGCCATTGAACTAGTCGCTTCGTCTTTTCGTAGAAGCGGTAGCCAACGTGGATATCCTCGGTGTAGTAGCATCTTCCGGCTTCGGACCTGTAGCCGAGAAAGGCGGGAGTATCTTCGACATGCATTGGCCATGAGAGTGGCAACTTCTCGGATGGACTTGTCTTACCCAGGAGAATATCGGCGATGCTGTGGTCGCTCTCGTTGCCGCCGTACCACGTCTGCAGCACAGCAGGAACTTCGCTCCATGGTCCTAAGACAGTAGTACCGGATTGGATAACGATGACAGCATTTTTGTTGACAGCACATACTCTCAATATCAACTCTGCCTGTCGTCCAGGGAGCCCAAGTTCAGTACGGTCTGAGCCTTCCGACTCCCACTCGGGACCCAAGCCAACAGACAGCACGACTTGATCCACCGTCTTTGCTAGCTGTACGGCCTTGCCAAGATCCGATCCTTGATCGATGCATGGAGCACAGCCAATGCGTACACCGCCGGCTCCGAAGACGGGTGCTCCGGCTTTGTTGAGGTTGGAGGTTGCAGCGCTCCCGAAATCGACTCTGAGACGGTGCACTTTGCCAACCTCGAGTTTGGTGTAGCCAATCTCTTCCACGCTACCTGACTCAAAGAAGCTTTCTCCTCGGGTCTGCTCCTCTGCGTTGTCGACAATGAGCTTATCGTCGAGGTATAGCTTGGCGGTACCGGCAACCGTAAGGCCAAATGCGCACGTCTCAGCTTGCTCAACCACAAAGTCGGCATCGACGGTAGCAAAGAGGACGTTTTCAAGAGTGGCAGGGTTGCTATAGTCGTAGAGAACAATGTTTGTGTCATCGAGTCCGAAAGTTTCCAAGGGAGTATTCTTGTCTTCCCATGGTGGTGAGTTATAAATGCTCATCAAGAATTGGCCGAGTTTCCCGCTCTTTGGACTCCGAACAAGATCCCCCAGAACTGGCAGCATGTTGTAGATTCGACATGCTTCAGCATACTGCACTAGTTTATCCAATTGGGCATTGAGTCCCTCGAGGATCGACGCTGAGCGATAAGAACGGAGCGATGCTGATCCTCCACCGCAGAAGAAGGGTTTCTTGAGGCTGGGCCTGATAACTGCTACCTAGCAACCTGTCAGCATCAAGTGAGGAATCATCAAAAGCTGGAAGACTTACGCTCTTGGAACCATCCAAAGGTAGAATATTTCCCTTATTCCTGAGAAGAACATTGCTTTAGGATCCCAACCTCCTCAACACGTCGCGGCCACTCGCAGAGTCAAGGCAAATCTCGGGGCCCGACTCTGGGATCACCGACTCTGAGCACTTCTCGATAGGTTTCAAGATAGAATATGCCCTCCGGTTGATCGTCTCATTGTTAATTTTACCCACACCCATGGCAGTCGACACTTTATTGCCTCTCCACTCCGTTGGGCCTGGCATCTCAAGGTCTAAGCCGGCATTGATGGCCTCGACGGTCGAGTACGTTCCGAACCAGTCGCTGAGGACACAACCGCCGTACTTCCACTCTCTTCGAACGGTATCTTGGAGTATGTCGGAGCTCTCGCACATGTGGAGGCCGTTGACCCTGTTGTACGCCGTCATGAGGGCCCAGGGGTTGGCATCCCGGATGGCCAACTAAAAAGGGAGGAGATAGATTTCACGCAGCGCTCGTTGACTAACCCGACGGTCGACGAGGGTGCACTCGTGTTCTATGTCATTCGCCACAAAGTGCTTCAGAGACGATGCCACGCCGCCCTTTTGGACATTGAAAATAATAGCACCGGCCATGATGCCGCTTAGAAGGGCACCTTTAGAGAAGGACTCGAATCCTCGTCTGCCTAGGGGACTTTTACAAGTTTATTTTTAGCAACTTTCAATCGAATAGCCCGTCGTTGACGTGCCTCTAGATGTTGACTGTTGGCCCAAGCCAGACGTGAGCGCTCTTGGCGTGACACTCGCGAGCTCTCAAGACTCCCACCTCCTTCATCAGCTCCTTGTTCCACGTCGCGCCCAAAGCCGTCCCGTAGGACAAGCAGGCTGCTGGAGCGCTGTCGAAAAGCTTGGTGCCCCGAACGTCATTTGGGCCATCCGACATGCGAAGCTTGGGGATGTTGAAGCGTAGGATGCCAGCCGTGTGCCAAAAGTCAACACATGTTGGTCTGTCGGCGAGGATAAAAGAACAATACAAGGGGTTATTACGAGAGAAAGGCTATCTCCTTGCTCGTTGTCATGCCTTGGACGAGTTTCCCCCGGGACGGGGTTGTGATATGCAAGCTACCCATGGTCTCAAGTATGAGGTTGCGAATAGGGAGCGTGTGCTGGGCTGTCAACGATCCCTTGTATTAGTCTATCAGACAATGCTCCCATCCACTAAGGATTATTCTTATTTGCCCAGACTATGCAGCTTGAAGACTTGAAGAAGGTGCAGTTGGCTCGGGCTAGTTCTGTCCGAAGCCGTGGGAGATGGAAAGGATCACATTTTATCGAAAGGATTTCCAAATCTTGTGACTTGAAAGCCAGAGAATCATGTCAAGGGATCCCCCACCGAGATTATCATCATTTGCCCAACTCGTGAGCATTCCCACTCGTAACATAGTTTACCTGTTGCTTGCCGAGTTCTCTCGAACCAACTCAGCCACGTTCTAGACCAGCAATCGAGTTTACAAGACGGCATGATGTGAAAACACAACCCGGGGGAGCTGGGGTAACGGCAGTGGAGCCCCTCATGTATATTGTAGATATAAGAACCACCCTGTTGCACCTCCGAACCAACATTCAACGCTCGAATCTTTAGCAAACATATTTACGCAATAGGTCTCAAGAACAACGAGCCTTCGGGCCATGCTCTGGCAGAGGTACTTACTTGGGACTCCAAACCGTGGTACCTCGTGCCGCATCTTCTGACGCTCAATATGTTACTGCTGATCCCGCTCATGTCCTCCTCCGTGGCTGGCTTTGGCGGTAACTGTCATGTACCAACACTCATTCCGTCCTAACATCAGTGTCCTCAGGTTCGTTAATGAACGGACTCCAAGCACTTCCATCATGGAAAAACGACTTCAATAATCCCAAGGGAAGAGACTAATCTTTGTCTAGTGGTGGAAACACCCAGAGTCCCCTCGATGGCTTATTGCCAACGACAGAAGCCACGAGGCCAGAGCCACGCTCGCGACATTCCACACTGGCGGCGACGAGGACCACCCCCTTGTCACCTTTGAGATGAACGAGATTACCAGAGCTCTCAAGATTGATGAGGCGGCCGAGGGTGTCAAGTGGACGGCTCTTGTGTCAACCCCTGGCAGCAGGAGGAGAACCTTGATCACCTGTCTGCTCGGGTTCTTTTCTCAGTGGGTTGTAAGTAGCCAGATCACCTCCTGAAGTAAAGGTAGACTGACATGTGCAACAGGGCAACAGCGTCGTCTCTTTCTACCTTGCCCTCGTTCTCGACACCGTCGGAGTCAAGGACCCCGATACTCAGACACTGATCAACGGCCTGCTCCAACTCTTCAACATTCTCGCCGCAATCGTCGCCGCGTTCCTAGTTGACCGTCTAGACGAACCCTCTGGAACTGGTCCGGTATTGGCATGCTCATTTCATTCGTCATCTGGACCATCTGCTCTGCCAGGTTCACCATGGAAAACTCGAGCGGGCTGGGAGTCGCAGTCATTGTCTTTATCTTTGTCTACTTCTTCCACTACGACTTGGCATACACGCCTCTCGTCTTTGCTTATCCGACCGAGATAAATCCACCTCCTCTGCTAGCTATTCGCTAACCGCATCCCATTCCGCTCGAAGAATCTCAAGGCTAACCTGCAAATTCCTCGACTCTGCGCTCCAACGACTCAAAACATGCATCGCCTGCTGAACCGATGCCTTCCACCCCGGCGGCATAGCTATCGAGTTCACCCTCGCCGCCGCAAGGAGACGCAGGGCAGCTCCAAAGGCGATGCGAGCTGTGTACCAAGTGCCGTGGTGTCGATGGTGGTGGGTCGCGTCGTTGATCTGCTCCATCGAGGCCTCCAGACAAGTAAATGCAAGGGGTTCAATCTCCTTTCTATGCTTGAGGAGCTCGGTCTGGGGTGCGTGTATCATGAAGTAGAGGAACGGTTGCAAGATCCAGTCTTGGGTTGTGAGGTATCGACTCCTCACGTGTAGGCCAAGCTCGTTTGTTGACTCCAATATCGGTTCTTCAACTTGAAGGGCTTTGGGTAGGTTGCTTACCCTATGGTTTCAAGATCAGTGGATGCTCCTGAAAATGCCAGAATGTCTCCTACCAAGCTGTCACTTTTTGGTCAAGCTGCTCTGCTTGTCTCTGCGTGGTGACAATGTCCCTCATCCAGGCAGTGGGCGATTGGCCATATAGAGTCCAGATAACATCATTGCCAATTCGTCGTAATGATGTTTCCGAGAGGTAAAACATCCAACTATTCAGCTTTGAGCGATTCTCAGACGACTTATCATCCAACTCAGCAGGGGAGGTGGAAGACTCTGGAGGATGCGGAAAAGCATAAGGGAATGGGAGGTCTTCGAGGCCAGAACTTGTCACGCGAAGTTCGTTTGCCAATTCACTTGGAAGGGTTAGCTATCATAAATTGTTCATACGCGAGAGAACGTACCATTCTGACTGCATACAAGACCAGTAAAGTCTTTGAAGTAACCGTCCCTCGCCCGTTTGAAACTCGTTGGGAGAGAAAGACCTCGACTGGATATGCAGTTTCAGTTGAAGGCTTGCCTGGCTAAACTGCAGCCAAGCAGCGACCGGACGGATCGAGTACATCTCGTACACGCCACAGAAGAAGTGGCATTGCGTCGACAACAGAGATAGCGGTTGATTACTGAGTATTGTTCGACATCTGGCAAAGCAACTTTCTCCCAGCCGTCTCGAGGGGCCAACTTTGTCAGGACTCGCGGGGGAATACTTCTCAAAGGTGGAGGGCATGTAGGGTGCTGAGATGATTCCAAGGGCACACGCAATGAGCTGTGAGCTGTGAGTCACTGAGAAATGAGTTGAAGTGAGAATGGTACTCACAACCAATGCAGCCTGGACAGAACTCCCTATACCGTTTTGAATACAGTCCTCGGCAGCCTCGGCGAGGGTTGTCGGGTCCAGAATAGGATTCTTGGTATGGACATTGGCAAGAAAATCCTTGATGGCTGATTCGATGACTAAAGAGCCTGGAAGGGCATCTTTGAAAATATCCACGCCGGTTGAACTTGGCACTTGGCCATGACTTGATGAATCGACGGGTGAGGCCCCTGGGCTGAAAGGAGACTGGTGGTTGTCTTGGTGTATCAAAGCCAGAGATCGGCCGTGGAGGTTTAGTCCAAGTCCTTCAAAGACGGGCCATTCGAGGATTCCTTCTGCAGCTGGATATTGCACTGTAGAAAAGACGGAGGGCTTCACAAAGGTGTCTTTAGGCGTGTCGTTTCTAGCAGGCCATTTAGCTACCCTCGAGCCAAGGATGGGTGGTGGATGATCAACCTACGTTTGACCTGCGAGCCCATCAAAGCGCTCCTCCATGCGTCTTTCTAGATAGTCTAGCCGGTTTATAATGTGCAAGCTTGCCGAATCATAACTATTTACAGCATTCAGTTACTACAAGTCCATAGCTTTTATCCAGGTATCATACTTGGAAAAATCCGAGCGCAACTCCTCGTAGACACAGGTGGCCCCGACGCCGAGGCAGAAACTACACGATGGCCTCTTGTTGTCACATTTGCTCTTTCGGCCGCGACAGACGGTGCAGGCAGTGACAGAGCGTCTTCTTGGGTAGGAACTCTCAGTTCTCTGGCGTTTTCTGATTTGCTGGACGGGGTTGGGCGTTGATGATTGGGATGGAGTGGAGTCAGTCATGGCGATGTGATGGGTTGAGAATTAAGCTTAGCAAAGAATTAGATTTATGATCATCTTGTCCTAGAACGAGAATGGAATATGCAAAGCGGATGTATAGATTTAGACGAGAGAATGGGGCAGCAGACGATCAGTGGAGATGGTTCGTGCAATTGAACGCATTTGGCCTGAAGTTGTATTAGAGTGAGTGGTGGTTTATCGCTATGGAAGTTAATTAATCCAGGGCGGTGAAGTTGAGCAAAAAATCTATGGACTGGACTGAAAGATGAGTAAATGACCCATGCTCCCGGCTCTTGAGGGTTTTTGAGTTTCTCCGTGGTTTGAGATTGGAGTAATCTTGGCGTGGGTGAGTGAGTGACCGAGGTGCACACACGTGCTAGTGTGAGAGGGACGGTACGTCAGTGGCGGGTCTAGAGGGAAAGCATGCAGGGGAATTGCAGGGCGTATTATTTATGGAAGGCTGAGAGTGAAAGAAAGGGAAGGAAAAAAAGAACGCGGTGTGTGTGTGTGTGTGTAGTTTGTTCCCTGTAAAAATGGTCCAGTCCAACGGTGGCCAAGTTGTCGGTAACACATGGGGGGGGGCACTTAACATCCCGGTCAGCCAGGGGGGGTGATTTTGTCCCCGAGGCACAAAGCAGAGGCAGCCCGTCCAGTGGTGAAGCGGTGGATAAGTCTTGGTGAAGCATTGGGAGCAAGCTACCTAAGCTAGGGCGTGACAGAATAAACGGCACGTAAATGCATCCATGGCTTTACTACCTACGCACAGTGGAGGCGATGAGGCATGGATGGGAATGAATGGCTATGCATGGGATGGGTAATGGATGTTGATATGGATTGGCCATGAAAGAGTCTCTTGTCCCTTTTGTCCCTCTTTTGCCGTGTCCTCGTGCCACATCCTTCTCTACCTAATGGATACCTCCACCCATCCATCCATCCCATCATTCACGCCCCCATCCATGTCACTCCTCTGTCTGCAACCCTCCCTCTGCATCTCCGTGCAGCAGCAGCAGCGCTCTTTTCCAGTCCATCCGTCTCGTCTCGTCTCGTCGTGTCTGTCTAGTGCCGGACATTCTGTTTATTTGTTTTGCCCATCCTCCTTCTTTTTCTTTCTCTCTCGTCTCGTCACGGTCATTGTCTGTCTTGTCTCATCTCGTCTCGGTCACTCCCGCAAAACATTGTCTCTCTTCTCCTCAAACAAATCTGCCTGAATGAAGTCTGCGCATCAATCAACCACCACCAACAAATTTCACAATAACAAACCTCCCGCGGATGGATCCCATGTGATACATCCAGCCTGACTAACTTGAACCCACCACCGACTTCGCCTCCCGCCATAATCACTCTATCTATCCTTTCTCCTCTCCTCGGTTCTCCGCAATCCTCTTTTATCCCTCGAGTCTAGTCCGGCAGCCAAACAAACAAACATTACATCACAATCAACCAACTATATTCTGCGCATCCGACAAGTCCCGTCCGTACTCATGGTCTCCACACTCGAGCCGCCGGCTTCGTCGTCGCTCTCCCGCCGCGGTCCGTCGTCCGTCGTCTCTCGTCAATCCATCTCGCGAACGAAGCGCTACAATCGCTCCCACGCCGGCGGAACCTCTTACGCGCCCCAGAATGACTTTCCCGTCTTTGCGAGCAGCGGCGACGTCGAGATCATAATCACCGCTCGCGAAACCGCACCCGGCGCCGTCCCCGTCCAGAATCGCTACCTGCTTCATCGCCATACCTTGACGCGCTCCAGCGGCTTCTTTGAGGCCAGCACCTCGAGCGAGTGGTCCCGTGCCCGCGCTCTCCCCGCCGGCAACGAGCTGTCCCGCATCGGCGAGGACGGCGAATCTCTCAGCAATGGTAGCGACGACGGCACCTCGTCGCTGATGGGAGGTGCGACGCCGCCCAGGAAGAGATGGAGATATGAGCTGGACCGAGGCTCGGGTCCCAATGACATACCCATGCTGGTTCAGAGAGACGAACGAGACGATTCCAATCAGTCCATGTTTGGCCCTGCCTCGGCACCACCCGCAGTC
The DNA here is from genome assembly GCA_011320165.1 of Fusarium protoensiforme. Lineage (NCBI taxonomy): Eukaryota > Fungi > Ascomycota > Sordariomycetes > Hypocreales > Nectriaceae > Fusarium > Fusarium protoensiforme. The sequence goes on from JAANQP010000207.1 coordinate 12,644, forward strand.
AACTCGAGAGAGTCTCGATCTTCGCTCGCCCGCGCAAAGCTCTCGCACTCGCACTCTCGGTCGCTGTCCAACTCAACCGCGAATGGCTTCTTCCGCTCCGTCGCCAACCTCAGCTTGTCGTCGAGCCAGCCTCCGGCCCCCACGCTCTCCCAGGCCGACGAGGACCTCCTCCGCGACTACGACAACCTCTTCCGGATCTTCTACAACTACCCGCCCAACCTAGACGGGGTCAACGTCGCGGATGCATATGTGCAATGCAAGAGCCTCCTCAACCTTGCGGACCAGTACGACGCCCTGGCAGTGGTGGGACCGCGGGTCGACCACCACATGCTCCAGTTCCAGTCCCGTCTGTGGAAGCAAATCGCCAAATACCCCATCTCCTACCTGCGGCTGGGGTTCCTAGCGCGAAGCAGGGTCATCTTCCAGGAGGCGCTGATCCACGTCGTCGGGCAGTGGCCCATGGGAGAGCGCAGCCTGCGGGCAGCCCTGCCCGACATGGTGCTGGACATAATCGAGGACAAGGTGGAGGAGCTCGAGGAGACGGTAGGCCGGGTCGAGGGGCGTCTCTTCCGGATCGGGCTCACCAACAGCCGCGGCGAACGTGTCGGCCCAAGCAACAATTATCTAGACTGGCTCGCCCTGAGTCTGTTCCGCCAATGGGTGGCTGACAACACCTCTCCGCAGCCGCAGCCGCAGCCCCAGTCCGATCAGCGCCGGCGGACAGCAGCAGCAGCAGCACCTCCAACGTCTCGCGATGGAGGCCGCAGCGTTGCCACTCTTCCCCCTGCCGCCCCGCCTCTGAATTCTGTCGGTCGCGCATACCGCACCCTGGGCTCGAATAATCCCGCGGCCTTTCTCGGCCACGACGAGTGCAAGCGGTTTCTCAAGTTGACTCCGGAGCTGTACAGCCGGGAGAACCTCCGCCGGTTCGAGAAGAGGCTCGACGAGCTCAAGGCCATGGCGAGAGAAGTCGTCCGACCTCTGATGGGGAGCAACCTCGAGCTGGACATGGGCGGCACGTCCAGGACACCCGACAGCATCACCTATCTCACCTGCACCAACGTCGGGACGAGAGACCTGCCCTGGCTGATGATGGATGATCCGACCGTTGGCTTGCAGATCTCCAATTAATGTCACCGTCCGGAGTGATTCCGGGGGTCCTCTATCGATGTCACCTCGGACTGCATGTCATGAAAAGACGGCGAGAGAAAACAACGCTTCATTTCATCTCGCCTCGACAGACGGACGGACGATATGCTTTCGACACCATGCAACGACACTTTCTTCTCTCTATTGCAATGTGCCACGACGTTATGTTCTGATTTTTCTTTTTTCGGTCATCACCTCTTCGTTTTTCCTGCGGATACCCCCCATGCTTGGACATATTTGATGATGCCCTCTGTGTCGGTTTATTTCTTGTTACCCCCAAGGTTGGCTCTTGTGCTTTTATGTTGTTGGTTCTTGTGTATTTATTCATGTCGGTATGGTTTATCTTGTTCTTACTGTATGGTTCATGGAAATCAGGTGGTTTTATATATACATATGGATAGAGATGTGTTTGTCTGGACCAAGGCACGGCATGAACTGGTTGGACTCTCAATGACTGGACTGGACTGGACTGAAGCGAATCTTGAATCTACCTGTGCAATGCATTCACATCTTGTTCAACCAGTTGTGCTTGATCGTCTTGTGCATGCTGTGCAAAGTAGGACCATGGCCACGAGTAGTGTCATATCACCAGGCCGTGCTTGGGCTGCGAGGTAATTAGACTCTTCCACGTAGTCGCTGCATGCTGTATGTACTTGGGTATGGATGTAATGTATATGTACGGTAGGTCGACCCAATGCTATAAGGCGATGCTTGCAGAACTCGTGACTCGTGTCATCCATGGGTGCCATGATGCATTGGATCCTTACCTCTCACCTCACCTCCACTGGGCTGGACTGGGCTGCTGGGCTAGACAGCCATGCAGAGAGCTAGTACCAACCCTGGGCAGGCAGACAGGCAGGCAGGCAGGCAGGCATGCATACATATGTACGGTACCATTCATTAATCCATTAATCATCAACGAGCGATATTGCTATCTTCGATCCTTCTAACGAGCGGATTCATCGGCCCCTCATGGGAGCTCACACACACACAAATCATTACCTTTTCCGCTGCAACGCCTAATGCTCAATTCATCACACATTATCACTCGCTCACTCTTCACCCACCAGGACGGATTGGTCTCCTGACACGCTACTCACGTCCATCTGCGAGTTCCCATCTCCCTTGCGTCCCCGGGTGCGTCTCGCAAACGGCCCGCCCTCGTGCGTCACCTCCAGCCCTCGCCCGCGGATGTCTTGCGAGCCCGAGACGGTCTGCGCAGAGACGTGGCCCGACCACGATGATGGGTACTGGAGCTTGATGGTTCCGCTGATGGAGTTGTGCTTGGACTTTAGGGCTGACAAGGCCGGCGTGTCATCGCCAATGGCGGCTGCTGTCTTGATCCAGAGGGGCTCTAGTATTGTCACTTGAGAGGTTCCGCTCTTTGTGTCTGTTTCCAACACGGGGTTTGTCGAAGAGTCTAGCACCGGCAGTACGCCGAGTTTGAGATCTCCAGATTGGGACTCGAATCTTGCGCGGGAACTTGCTGCCACGTCGGCCGTGATGTCTCCAGACGCGGTGCCGACGTTGACGATGTAGTCCCGAGGCGGGAATGAATCCTTGGGTTGGCTTATGGGTTCGTGAACTTCAATCTGCCCGGAAGCAGAGTGCACGCGGAGCGTAGCCGGCTTGGCACCCTCTGCAGGCTGCTCGGGCCCGACGTTTACAGAAATGTCTCCAGAGACGGTGTCGATGTCGAGGAGGTCGTAGAGGGGATACCAACCCTTGACTTTCCCGCTAGCCGTGTGGATGCTGATCTCGCGGGATGACAGCGTATAAGGCACCGCTGCCTTCTTGGGGGCCACGGCTGGCGTGTTGATGTGCCCGATGGCGCTGCGGATCACGGTGCTCGTCAGGACTTGCAGGTTAAACCCTGCCTCGACGTCGACGTTGAGATGGAGAGTGTTGATCTTGAGGGCATTCAGAATGGAATCGTGAGGCACCCAGATTGTTGCACGGATCTGGATGCAGGGTGCTTGGCTCAAGTCCCAGTCTATGCTATCTGGCGTGATCATCTTGAACAGCTGCGTCTTCTCGTCGAAATGGACATGGACTCCAAGATTCTCGTCGTTGGAGATGACCTGCAGCTCAACGGCGGCAGAAGAGCTATCCTTTGCGGGCTGCAGGATGACTTCTCCAGAGACGTGAGGTCTTGCGCCCCTATGGCCACGATCCCTCTGAACCGCCTGTACAATCTCGAGGTTGCTCGCACGGTCCAATCTCAAGGGCGTCGTGGTCTTGGGAAAGGTGTGCGGAGTATCGAGGCATATCCGTGAAGGGTTCCACGTGAACTCGCCGTGGCTCCCGATAGGACCATCGTTGATGTAGTCGGGAGGTGGCCACTGCAAGAACGTCAGCAATGCTATATACACATGTCGAGTGGAGGACCAACATCAGAAGAGTCATCAAAGAAAATGCCGAGCAGTATGATGATGACGGATATAATGACAAAAGTACCGAGAATGGTTCTAAACTTTCTTCGCAGGTTGGTCTTTGCGACAGATGTTCTCAGTCGTCTCCAGCGTGATGGTTCCTCATGGGGAGGACTGTTGCTCATATACTCAGGCTCATGCGGCAAAAGAGGCTGTTGCTCCTCTACCCGAGGATGCTGCTCCTGCTCTTGACCCATTGGCGAAAACGTCTGGTAATTCGTTGAAGAAGAAGGCGAGTAAGCAGGAGGAGCCTCGTGCTGAAGAGAAGGCGAAGCCATAGGTCGTCTACTCTCTTGACGGCCACTGGAAGATGCGCCGGCATCATCGCTACTTAATAGCCGTCTCTCCCTCTCGGCCTCCCACGCCTTGGACTCGCGGCTCGCAAGGGTAGGGTCCTCGACGAGGATGTTGGGCACGAGTGGTCTCGGACGTGATGACGACGACGCCGACGACGACGCGTGGAAGTAGCCATCAGTAGGCGACAGAGCCTCCGACTCGTCGTCGGCCGAGTAGAGGTTGTCCGAGTACGGGGCGGACATTTGTAGGGCTGGTAGGGCTGATTGATTTGAACACACACGGGCCGGCTATTCGCGAGGGTATGCGGCCGTGGCATGAGAGCATACGTGGCTCGAGAGAGAGGGAAGGGGAAATCCTGGGGTTGAAATAGAGAGGGGAAAACGAGAAAATGGTGGTGTTGCTGGGATATGGATGTTATCTGATCATGTAAGGATTGTAGCCGATCACGCTATGGCTGTTTGTGGGAGGTGGTAAGCGTGAGATACTTCTCCAACAACTCTTCAATCAACCATGGACTACAGCATCTTTAGTATAGTTGTACATGATTTGTGTATCTTCAACATCGTCATGATATACATACCAACTCTTCAATTTCTCAACATCATCAGTCCTGTCTCGACTCTTCAAATCTCTCTCAAAAAGTTGTTATCTCCAAGGATCCCTCTCCCCTACAAAAGTTCCCCCGCCTGAATGCATCAACTCACACACCACCACCACACACCCAACCCCCGCATCCCCTCCATCTTCTGCCAAGCGACGGACAGATGCGTAAGCCGTGCATCAAGGCCGCGAATGGCTGACGAGGACACACGTTGATGGCCTGTCTTTTGCAGAATTCGCAGTTTCGAGTTGATCACATCTCAACACCAACATCATTGTCCTGACAACAAACTCCATCTTGTAACACTCCTTCTAAGCTTCGGGCCTCCTCGCATAGATCGAGTACCTATCACAATCAGCAGAAAAACACCACTCACAACAAAACAAAAAACCTACACTGGCCAATACGCATGAATCCCCGTATCATTCAGCTCCCTTCTAACATCCACCAAAAACAGCGTCACCCTCTCCCTATCCCACCCATGCGCCCTGGTGAGCGGCGCCATGGTAAACGCCTCAAGCCCACCCTCTAGGTTCGCCCTGCTCCAGGCCCCGAGCTCCTTCAGCCTCTTGTCCCTCGGCCATGTGTTGATCGGCCATCTGCGTCGCGTCTCGACCACGTCTACAAAGCCTGTGGCTGCGAGGACGTTTTTGAGAGGTGGGATCTCTTGGTAGGGCCGGCCGAGCTTGACCGAGGCTTCGTACATGAGCTGCAGGCATCGGGGGAGAGCTTGCGTTGGTTGGAGGGTGCCGTCGTCTGAGGAGAGGAAGAGGTCGGCTTCTTGGAGTTCGACATACCCACCAGGATTGAGGTTGCTGCAAGATTTTAGAAACGCCAAGATAGGATAGCTTCATATGCTTGCTCACTCGTAGATCTTTTTGAGATAGTCGGGCCAGTTCCCGATACTCGATGTCATCATTCGACTGTGAATGTAGTCAAATGTCACAGAGTGATTCCATTCCTCGTCGATATCATCAATAAAGAACTCGACATTGGGGGGTACACTGGAATATCAGTATAGCTTCATGATAATAACAATCAGGCACATACAAGGTAGGCTGGATAGGCGATAGGTCGACGCCAACAACCTAGCAACACCACGATATTTAGTTCAAACCGTTTCGACATGGCCCGTTACTTACATGAGCCTCTGGATGCTCATCCCCAAAGTCCATGGCCCAGATTCCCGTCCCCGTTCCCAAGTCGAGAACCCTCTTGACCTCGGATTTGGCCTTGTTCGGCGGTGCTAGACCTAGACTGTCGTCAAACGTAAGGAGGAAGAGATGATGCTGGAGATCTGTGGTCGCTTTAGCCAGAGCTCAGGGGTTACCATGTCTCTCGCATACCTAATCGTTCGGCTTCGAGCTCATCGTTGGGAAGATTGTACTCTAAACTCGTGAGTACTACGTCAAATTCTTCAGTTATCATGAGAGGGAGCTTCAATTGACTCACTCCCGTCCTTGTATCGATGATATGTCCTTCCGTTCTCGCGTCTGTAGTCCACGATGGAGCTACTCAGACTCTGCGTCGAAGAGACCGTCTCCTACATTCTATCAATACAGCCCGAAATTCCAATAAGCGAATACACACCTCTCCAAGAGAAGACTCTCCATCTTCAGTCAACTGTCAGTTCTCCGAGTTAGCGCTGTCTTGCTATGTAATAGTTGCCCGGATAGGCCACCTACTGCCTCGTCGGGCACAAGCTCCGTCTCGGGTCTATGCGTCGTCATATCGAATACAGATACAAGATCAAACCTTGTTACTCCTTCAAACTATTTGAACGGGAAAACCAAGAGAAGATATGCAAAATGCCAGTCCCCATAAGAACCATCCTCGCCCAGAAACCCCCCTCTTCCCTCTCCCCACAAGTCGTCTCACACACGGACAACCTCGCATATGTGCACAGCATGTTTTCGGGTCCAACAAAAGAACCCGCTCCGCACAGAATGCATACGTCGTATTGTTTTTGGAGGTTCCCCCGTCTGGGGTCCTCATTCGCCGGCGCCGGCGCCCCGGGCATCCGCTCGGTACCGAAGTGCCGGGACGGGGGGAGTGGACCCACAATTGGCACGGCGCGGGCCGGTGAGGGAATTGATGAGGTCTTTGCATCGCATCGCATCATGCCGTGAGAGGCCCGTACTGTCTGCAGGATGAATTGGCCAAGGGATTGGCAAATTACAACGGACTCGAGCTTCCGAGGTCAAGACTTGCATTTGGTGGCCACGACATACACCACAGTCGTGACACCATATCAAACATCAGAATCCATCACCGCCAATGAATATGGAATCAAGAAAAGCTCAGCTTCGATTGCGAGATTTCCCTAGCCTCGCCTTGGTCCTGCCTCTATCTCGAGCAACAAAAAAAAAGGTATGTCATCCAATTCTAAAACCGCCGACTCCAGCTCCGCCAAAGAAAAATCCGAGAAACGTTTGGCGGCAATCCCATCACCTCGTCTCCGTGCGTGGCGTGGTGCTTAGTTTTTCATCCACTGATATATCAATCCCTTTCCCAACGCCTTGATATTTCCCCCCGTCGTAACGCAATGCCCGTCCTCCCGCTAAGATTCCCCGCTTGCCTAAATGTCAATGTGAAAGTTGCGTGCGCATGTGAGTGTTGGAGTGTCGGGGAGAGACCCCTGAGTTTTCGTATCCTTTTATCTTCTTCCAATCGGGTTCCTCCTCAACTCAAGCCGAGCATTCTCTTGGAATTCTCGTACACCACCCAGGTGATGCTCAGCGCGGGTGCAACCTTGAGTAGGTTTGGTGTTAGACCCTTGTAGAGACCTCGGTAGCCCTCCCGTTGGACCGTTTTCTTGGTTACATCCCAGATTCCCGTGTATGTCGCAGGGTGCATGGCCGTTCCTTGAGTCTGAAGTCGTGTTCGCACCACGTTCAATGGATAGACAACGCTTGCTCCAAAGGCTCCGGATGTGGCACCAATGATTCCGGTAGCGATATTCCCGAGTTTCACATCGTCTTCGTGCACGCCGTCGCGCTTCGCATAGTAGGTCTTGTACGTATTCTTGAGCAACTCAAATGTGCCCATGTCGATGGCACTATAAGGGAACATTCCTACCAGTCCCATGGTCAAGCCTCGGTAGCATGCGCGGACACCGCCATCTGCATACATCTTGATGGCCGTCTGACGGACCAGGGCCACACCCTGAAGGCCGTCTTTCACGGTCTCGCACTGTAGTCGGAACTTGAGAGTATCAAGTGGATATACAGAGGCCCTGCATAACTGTCAGCTTGTTATCAATCCAAGACCCAAACCGCAACGTACTGCGCAATCATGCCAGCAAGACCACCCGAAGTGAACTTAGACCACGAGCTGAGCTTCTTGGGATCTCCATGGCCCTCAAAGTTAGCGAGGGCCCGCTTGGCCGCTTCGTATGAGCCAAACTTGATGGCTGTCTCTGGCATAATCTTGACCACATTCAGGCCATTTCCTTGGCTTGTCAGCGTCTGAGACTCAACCGCCGACGCTGTTGCCGCGACCTACCTGCAAAGAGACTTCGGACACCCCCTGACCTGACGAGATCTCGAAGACCATCGCTAAATGGCTTCGCGGCATTCTTCAGCGCGGCAACGGGACGCCCTTGCTTGAGCGCCACGCCCGCCGTCTCGGCGCGGCTAGTCGTATTAACCAGGAGATAAACCTTTAATCGATCGAGAGGTGCAGTAGCCGTCCGCGACACCCCGCCGGCGATGGCACCCGCAACAAAGTAGCCTGGATCAGGTACAAAGTCTGTTAGTCTATACTTCTTGTGCACTGTTGAGACTCCAGTGGTGTGTCCATGGGTGCCATCTCCGACGTGCTGTGCTAGGGATTCGGCCACATCCGGCGGCGTCTCGGCAGCCGGATCGTCATAGTCGGGGTACGGGACCGCGGCGACGGTGGCCATGTTCTCGGTCGCGTCTTGGGGTTCGTCATCCAGTATCGAGGTCACCGCTGCCTGGGCAGATATCGTCCGGTCGGAAGGGGGCCTCGAGCCGTCGAAGGGGAAAGCGACTCGGAGAAGAGAACCGAAAAGGGTTGAGAAAAGGGAGCGGAAGCCGTCCGTACCTAGACCCTCTAATGTTTCCTCGCTCACAAGTGTGTCTCCTTCTGGGGTCACGCTGACCACTGAGTAGTAAAAGTCGAGGACGGCATGGAGCTGGGAGTCGTGATCGTGGGGGGGCATAAAGAGGAGGAAGTTTCTGAGGCAGCATGATCAGTGAGTGGCTGTAATGACTGAGCTGGACTGCAAATAAATAAAAAGGCGAGATCCGGAGGAAACAAAATAAAATCTTGCATAGCGCCGAAAGCCTGCAGTTCGAGAACAGAGCATATCGCGATCCGGTGCGAGCTCGGGCTTGGCACATGACGTTATGAGGTTTATCCCCGCCAAAATGACTGAGGGTCAGTAGCCATGAGCATCATCTGACGGGGATGGGTGAATGAGAAGCGCAGATGATCCAGTGGGGACGACCAGGGCAGAAAATTTGTTCAAGAGAAGGAAAAAACAGAAAATATGGAAAATGGTGTGACTAACCGCCATTCATCGAAGCTGACGTAGCCGTCGTTGTTGAGATCCATGTCGTTGAAAAACTCGGCGAGGCGGCGGTTCGACAATGTGAGACCGACGTTCTTAAAGGCCGTCTGGAGCTCCAGCTTGTCGAGCTTTCCATTTCCATCCTTGTCAATTGCCCTGAAGAGGGCAAACAGCTGCCTCTCTGCCTTTTCGACGAATTTTCGAAACTCTACAGTTGAAGAAAATGGGTGAGCTTGCTTGCTTGCTTGTCTCGCGGGCAGAGGTGCCGAGCGAGCTCCGGAGGATCGGGAACTTCGGGCGATGGATGTATGTATGCGTGCGTACCTTCGTATTGGATCTTTCCATCGCGATTCCTGTCCACCTCGTCCATGATGCGCTTAAGCATGTCGTCGGCGTTCTTCATGGCTGCAATGGCCCATCAGCATCGTCGTCGTCCATCTCTTTCAAGCTTCCCGCTCGCTTGCTTCGCTTCGCTTACGATGATCAATCCTCCGGAGCCCCTTCTGCAGGCCTTTGAGGTCCAGCTCGCCCGTCTTGTCGGGCTCGAGGCTCGTCCACAGCTCCTCGACGCGGGCATCGCGCTGGTTCTGCGGCTCCCTCAAGCCATCTCCGACTTCGCTAACCAGCTTGGACACGCTCATGACGAAGGAGGCGCCGGCGGCATATCTCGCCGGGAGGTTGATGTCCGGCGATTCAATGTCCGAGTAGAGATCGAGGGGCGGTCGCAAGGGGAGGAGGAGTTGTCGTCGTCGTCGTCGACAGAACGGAAGAGGTCAAGGTGCGGCGACGGCGATTGTTATCGGGGTTACGGAGAGGACATGGCTGAGCTGGAGGATGGGAGATAGCTGAAGATCCAATGGGGATGCCAATCGACGAGGGTGAGGGCGAGGGTGACCGGGTTGTGACGTTTTGAGGTCCACGGGGTGAAAGAGCCTGAAATCCAATCCAATGCGGTGGAGAGCCCAGCACATGCCGCAGGCCCCATGAGGTGCCGTAGCAGGGCCTTTAGGGGCCCTCCCGCTGCCAGCGCCGGGGGATTCAGGGAAGCTCGGCGATCAATCAGAGCCCTTGCATTATGTCTAGTGCCCCGGAAGGACCCGCCGACCTGGTCCTCTACTGCTCTAGTAGGTGACGTCCTCGCTCTGTCTCGGCTCAAGGGCTTTGAACGAATTTCTTTTGCAGGCAAAATATTCGCTTAGCATGCATCTGAACATGCTGTTACCCCGTCTTGTTCTTCAATTGATGCCCTGCGGTCGGATCCGGAGGCGTTTTCCCATCCCTGCCTGACCTGCAGTTATTCCCTGTCTCCTTGATTGGTTGCGTAGATCCGAGGTACCAAGACCTGGAAGTGGGAGACCGGTGACATTTCGTGGCTGGTGGTGGCGTCGATTGATTCGATTCAACCATGGAGTCGGATCTTATCAAACACCACCCAAGCCATCAGCCTTATAGCGCAAAGTATGCGTATGCCAATGTTGCATTCTTCATCTATTGCTACAAATTGACCCGAGACACCCAAACGCCGCATCGATGCCATGTATGTATATAATCCTCAAACCGTCACGCTTCATGTCTCGTTCCTCATATCATCCATGCTGGATGAATCCTGCTTACTTATCCAACCCCCGAGCCTTTACAAACCGGTTGATCTGCTCCCGTGTGAGCTTGTCGTTATATTGCTCATAGCATTCGTAAAAGGAAATGATCTCCTGCGTGGCGTCCACCATGGACGCGATCTCTACGTTGCTCTCGACCAGCCAGGCCGCAAACCTCTGCACACGCGACACTCTGGCCTGTTGCTGCTTCTCCTTGGGCTCTGCGGCGCTGGCATCTGAGAATCCCGTCTGCGAGGACTGTCCCTGGGCTCGTAACAGCGCTTGCTGAGCAGCCGCAAGACCCGCCGCAGCCGCAGAGCCAGAGCTTTGTCCAGGTGCCGAATTATTGGGTCGAAGCACCAGAGCCAGCAGGATAGCCACCAGTGCAATGATGTGCGGAGCGTATAAAAGGGGCAGGTCGGTCATGTAGTGGTCGTTGATGACCGACCGGGCCAGCTGAACCTCGTCCTCCACCAGCGACAGCTCGGATCGCAGAGCGCTGATGCTCCGGTACGGCTGGTGCACGATGAGCTGCGACCGCATCTCGCTGATCATGAAGAACTCGCACTCGCCCAGCTTGGACGTGTCGATGGCGACGAGGTCTCCCCACATCTGCCGGGCCTCGGTCACGATCAGCCTGATGTGCTGGGGCGACTCCTCCATCTTGCATGCCAGGTAAATGGCGGTCGCGATGACGAGGTATGGGTTCGTTCGGCGGATCTCGACTTTCGAGTAGAATCGCTTCATGTAGACTTGGGCCGTGGCCATGGACTGCTGTCGAATCGTGAGGCGCTTTGCTAAACGTATCAACTCTGCAGAGAAGTCAGCGACGCTGTCCATGCAGCCCAGGGTTTGAAGAACACACGTTGATTGAAGTAAATGTTTAGATGGCGCTGCTGCGGGAGCGGAAACATGCGGACGAGCTCGGCATTGTCGTCTTCGAGTTTCTGTCTCATCGTCACCAGCTGATCCTTGGTGAACTGCCAGAAGCGACGCTGCGTCGACTCCCAGTAGTTGGCCGACATGGCTTCTCGAGGCGGGCCAGTCAAGGCGCCTTTCCGGTGAAGCTGCGGCAGTCGTAGAAGGGAGAATGAGACCAGCTGGGGGGCTGATCCGAGGTGAATCAGGCACGTTGAAGAGGGGAGAGTTTGGTCTCGTCGAGGCGAGGCTGGCGACCGCCACCGCGATCGGAACGTCCGGTGGCTGGTGCGGCGCGCCAACAAGGCTGAAGGCTGCTGTGGCTGATGCATCCACAAAAGGGATCGTACATTCACTTTGACATAAATGTAAGCCAAACCCGAATTTTAGGAATTTCCAAAGTATAGTTGAGTTGAATGAGGGGCAGGCTACCTTAGGGGGGCATTTGTTGAGGCAACGATGGTGGGTGTCGTGATGCGAGTGATGAGGATGACCCATGCAAACTTGGATAATCAACAGACATATTGTCTTGGTTTCACTTCTCCGATCATTATTCCGGCCTTTTTCAGCCTATTCATGATTTTCCCATATCCCCTGGGGTTATCAATCGGTGGGTACTCTATTTCGCCAATGAACAGGACCGTCATATCAAGCAGCAAGGTGAATAACTTATTGAACTGAAGCAGGTCTGGAAACAGTCCATGATTTAACGAATTTATAAATTATAGGTTATATGATAATCTTTCATGGCTTAGGGTGTCTGTGCTACTTCTCGAGCCTTTGGATTCATAGGTCACCCCAATACGCAAACCTCACTACTCTCAGATGGAGGGGGCCTGAGGAACGGCTTCTTAATCCCTGAGTACATGTGTACAGAGATTCATGGCTAATTCCAGGTTCATTCCTTTCCATACTTGAGTTCCTGTCGTTCCTCCACGAGATCTGCCACCTGTCGGGCCCTTTCCGTTCCAAGACCCCGGAAGCCCTCAATAACACCGGCACGGTCTCCGGCCGTTTCCTCCTGGCTCATCTTGAACTTCCCTTCCATGCGCTCAACCTTGATCTCGACTCCAATAATAGCCTTCTTGAGAAGCTCCGTGTACTTCTCGGGGGCGTCGGTCGCCTTCCAGGCTTCGGGTCTACCATCCTCGCCGGTGTGTTTCATGATGTTGACCTCCATGTGCCTGGTGAGGGCGTCGATCTGCGCGTTGAGGTACGCAGAGGTCTCTTCCGACTTGGAGTCGACGTAGACGGCCGCCTTCCCGTAGATCTGGACAGCGGCGTAGTTCCAGGTGGGTACCACCTTTTGAGTGTTGGGCTTTGTTTCGGAGAGAAACTCGGGAGGGACGTAAGCGTGAACCGGGGACTGGAAAAGAACCAAGACGTCATGCTCCAGCACACGAGTGTGCTTTGCGGTGGTCTCCTCGATGATGGCTTTGCTCTGGGGGTTTGCCCTAGCCAAGTGGCCCCTCAGAGTTCCGAGCTCAGTCTCGCTTGATTCATCTTCAACGTCCAGAACGAAGGGAATGTGGCTGGTTTGGAGATATGGGAAAGATCCTGAAGGCGACGAGATGACTGTGGTAAAGAGACCAAGAGGGTTTTCTCTGACAAGACGTCGGAGAACCCGGAGATCCTTCTCAGCGTGAATGTCGCGAACGTACATGATGTGGTGCTGGCGAGAGCTGGTTGTGTAAAGAGAATATTGGCGGATCCAGGGCGAGAAAGCAGCTTGTTTGAGAGTTGAGGGAATTCTATATCAGTAAAAGCAAAAGCACGAGAGAGAAGAACATGGGAAGGTTTATATGTCTTGATCAACGACGGAACATCTCCAGTTGAACCTGACCTTTGGAAGCCCCTTGATTGGCCACCCCTGTCCTATTGGTGATTTCTAAAAAGACGGTCACCCCTGGCCTCACACTTGATGGACGGGGAGTGAAAGAAAAAGCGGAATGTGCAAGTGTGACAAGTGTATGAGGCGGCCCGCCATCTTTTCTGTCAGGCTGCTGGGTCTTGGCGCCTTGGTGGAACATGTTCGTGGTGACATAACGATATCCTTGAATAACACGCCCCCGCATTCTCCGACAATGAACAAATGTCGTAAGAGAACAAGAAGCTGGCTCCAGATGTGGCGGATCGAGAAGCCGCCAGGGTTAGTGGCGGGCCGCAAGTCCCGCCTAGTTTGAATCATCAAGGTAGTATCATAATCTGTCTACATGGTGTATCTACAGCACGTATGACAACAGTTCTGAAAGAGACACTTCTTGCTTGCTCTTTAGAGATCATATATGGTAGACCAATTTGCCTGGAGTAAGAGACATGTGGAGCAAGATAAGCCTGCCGCTTGACGTCTGTCATGATGCAGCGCAAGACACCAACTCATCTACCAACGCTACATGAGAATGGCCTGCTGATGGAGCCTGAATCGAACTTTTTCATCTACCATTCCAGTTAGTTTACCGTATTAAATCAACGAGAAGTGAACTCACGATTTCCACCACACTGGCATAAGTGCCAATGCAAAAGACAGTAACCCCGAGAACGAATACAGTCAGGTTTGCAATCGCCGTCCAGAAGTTGTGCCTTTCGTACCATTTTCCTTCTCTCAGAAGACAGTACCACATGATTGGAGGGATATAGAACGAGGTTCCCGCGACGAAAAGACAGCCAGTCAACGATAAGAGTTCCGAGAAAAAGGGGATCGCCTCAGAGATGATCCAAGCGGCAAGGCTAACAACAGCAACAAGCATTATCCAGCTAACCCATCCCTTGACCGTATTGATATAACGTGTGATGGAATTCTTGTAAATTCTCCCGTGGATAAACCGGGCGGCGACAGTTGTGTTGATAGAACCCGAGATGTAGATGACTGGAATCGCGAGGCCAAAGGCGATCTTTGAAATTAGGGGACCAGCCGAGAGCAACGCGGGAGACTTGACGCCTTGCCCAACAAAGACGTAGATGAGGGACCCGGTGAGCGTGTAAATAGTGGTCTGGATTACACCAAAGGTCGAGATGGACTTTGTGAAATCCTCTGGCGTATGCATCTCGTCCATGTAGGATATTTGTCCAACTGGGCATTCTAGGTTAATAAACCAAGTTTTCAAGGCTTTGGGAACTTACTAGCAAACGCATAGGCAAAAACAATGTTTGAAATTGCAACAAAGGCTTCAGCAAGGCTGATGTTCTCCTTAGGCCAGGCTGACCAAGGATTCTCTGGCTCGGACGACTGTACTCCTGTAGCTATGACAGTGATTCCGATGGCAATCAGAATAGAGGCAAAGTCGATGTAGCCCAAGATTGCCACTTCTGAGAACGAGGGAGGAATGGCGAGGATCAACAGGATGATGGCCGATATGACTCCAAAAACCAAAGAACACACGTCGCTTTCTGTCATGGTGACAAATGCAATAGTGCCCGTTAAGCAATGCGATCCAACAACTAGAGTAAGTAAACACACAAATATGACGCTGAACAAAGCATCACCCCACTTCCCCATCAGAAGGGTTCCTACATCGACATAGCTCTGGGCCTCGGGGTACTTGAGCTTGACGAGGCCGATGATATAGCTGGCGTAAATAGCGACGAACCCAAAGACGATTGTGACTATGACTCCCAGTATCATCCCCAGCGTTGCGTATGCTCCGGGGAGACTCAGGCTACCGAGGGCGATGGCGGTGACGATGAGGATGACGGTGAGGCGCTTCCAGCCCAGACGATGGAAGTAGGCATCACCCTGGGCTGTCTTCTTTCTCTCGAGGTCCAAGCCCATGACTTGGCCGAGGGCTTCGTCAGAGGCTCGACGAACACCTTCAATCTTGTCCATGTCTGAAATGTTCTTGTCGTCCGAGGAGCTCTCAGGGGCAGGAGGGGTGATGTAGTGATCCATGACGACGATATTAGGTGACTGATAAACAGCTGCAGTCCGTATCAATATGCAGCACAAGACATGGCTTTTATAAACTTTTTCTTCGGAAAGTCCGTAAACTACAAGACAAGCAATAAGGCGCGCAAGTCATGTCAAGGCGTCCAATGCGAGTCTCGTTGTTCTGTGATCCTTGACGAAACCCCAGACTGCGGACCCCCCTTTCTTCCCCATGGGGGATTAGAATCTCCCCACAGTCCCCGCAAGAGTCTCGTGTTGTAACGAGGAGAGGCTTTTTTGAGGCGTGAGTTTATGAGACATTTTTGATTTGTTTGTGTGTCTCGTTGGCTGGGGGGAGTTGAAAGTGGTCTGGCATTAACACCGCGAACTTGCTGGCGGTATACGACATTGCAGAGTCTCTTGTTTTCGATCGTAGAATATGGACAGGTGCTTTATATTGTTATCAGGGGTTTATCTAGCCAAGTCGGATGACCGGGCCCCGGAAGAACATCCGGAAGCGCCCGCCATGGCCCCGTACCCGCCGGCAGGGACGAGGAAACTTCCCATATAGGAAATGGACTGGCAGTGATCAACAGACTATAACGTAAAAGCTCTCTCGAGTAAAAACCGCGCTCGTCTGTTTAGGCAGGTAAATGTGTCTGGGGACTGCAGCTGCGTCTGAAATGAGTCGTCGTTCGTTTCTGCATGATTGTTGTGTGGTTGAGGTGTTTGTTTAGTACTGCAAGTGGAGAGACCAAACTTAATGGGAGTTTTAAAATAAATCAATATTGATAATGATCAAAGCTTCCGCAGATGAATGGAAACGGGGAGGTGCAAACAGGGTGGCATCATGAGAGTCTCTTTTTCCACCGAGTTGAAAGGAATGCATCAAGCCATGGGAGCTGACTCTTGTGGATATCTATCCCATCGTGTATTAGATTATCCCCCTTTGTTAAGACCTTTACTTTCCTTCCCGTTAAGACAAAGAGTATCAGGCATAGTAGCAAAGAACATGGCATTTATCTCCACATAGACAGATTGACCACAGAAGAAGAGAACAAAGTCAAACGGATGGCCAACTCAACTCCTCACAACACCAGGATATGGCAAATCTGCCTGTTAAACTTTATCCTCAAAGAGTCTTATTTCAGATCACTTGACTCGAAACAAGTGCCACCAAGTTCAACCCCCATCTATCAACAAAGTGAATATCCATTAAGCTCATTCACAGCAACTGTTCTTGATTCAACGGGCCTACCGCCAATCAGTTACTGTAAACACCAACAAAATTGTTCGCTGCAAAACGGAACTCTATACAACAAACTCTATAAACAATAATAAACAAAGCGCCTATCAGTATTCCATCTCCTCTCTTTTCTCCTTCAACAAACGGAGAAGGCTCAATTCTTTCTTAATCACTACTTTGTTCTACAGAACATGTTCAACAGCCGACTCAGTCCCTTCTCGCATCAATTGTTCATCACAAACAGGCATCAGACTCTGTTCGCTCACTTCCTCGTCTCGTTTCGTCAACACACACAAGCTCCAGACTCCAGTATAAGGCGCATCATCTCGGTCCCAGATGTTTTCCGCATAACCATCACTCGACATCATCATGGAGGGACCCAGGGGCGAGGTCAGAGACCACACCCTTCACGCCACAAACTTCAACGAGGTGTATCCCCTATATCCCTGGGCTCGCAGAGAGAACCGTCTGGCAATCTTTTCAACTTATCCACCGAGACACAACCATCGATCCCCATCTGGCGGCCACCCGGTTCTTCTTTGCCAGTCTGATAAATGCTTCAGCTGGGACAGCGTCCAGGTCGTCGGCTTCCACGTGGACACGGCCTTTGGATATCACCAAGGGATCCGACAGCTGTATAAATGCGCACGAGAGGTTTTCCGAAGTCAGCCGACTCGTTTATTTGTCCATGGATACTTTGTCTACGGTTCTTCTCTCGAGCGGTGGGTGTTTGACCGATCTGGCATGTACTGCTCTGGGTTAATACCTTTTGACCCAAACTCAATCTGGCCCGGCACCATTATGAACCAGTTGATTGTCGATATCATTAACAACTACCAATTGATGAGCGACATGGAGTTGGGTGTGAACCCGAGCGTTTTCTATGACAGCCTGGGGACTTATATCCCGGTTCATGGGTACTATCCTCAGCCCAGGCTGTACCTGGAACGAACGCCACTCGTGTGTCCTCATAAGATCGTGAGCCAATGCACCATTTGCTACCGAGCAAGGACGTTGGGCTCCGACTACGAATACGTCGTCAAGTTCTCATGGCGGTCACAGACCCGAAGCCCGGAAGAACAGATGCTACGGCTTGCCGAGCGGCGCAACGTACAGGGAGTGGTGCGACTGGTCAGCTATCATGTGGTTAATGAATCCGCCAATCTCCGTCAACGTTTGGAGCTTGTAAGGCATAGAGGGTTCCCGCGTGCTAATCCAGTGGCCACATCGTCAAGAGACTTGACCATGTCCTGCCTGGTTGTCACTCCGTCCGGACGCCCTATATCAAAGTTTGACGACATCCCAGAGCTGCTAGAAGCCTTTCGCGATGCCATCAAGGCACACCGGTCTCTGTACTTTGACGGCGGGATCCTCCATCGAGACATTTCTACCGGAAACATCATCATCCCCGATGTTGAGAAGGAAGGGGAGCCGCGTGGGATTTTGATCGACCTCGATCTGAGCAAGGAAGTGGCAGACCTCCCGATTACACGTGAAGAAATCGTCGGGACTATGCCCTTCATGTCAATCGACTTGATGAAATACGGACGGCACTCGTGCCTCCATGATCTGGACTCTTTCTTCTTCGTCTTTCTCTGGGTCGTCATCTGCCGAGACGACGAGCCCTCACCCGGGAGCGTATTAGAAGGCTGGTGTGACGGAAGCTTTGATTACTTGGCGAGAAGAAAAGCCAACGACATCTCGTTGGACAACTTTCACGTCCTCATCTCCGAGTTCCCGCCCTTGTTCAAGTGTCTCGCCAGGCTGGCGTACGAGCTACGTGACATTGTCGACTCCCCATGGAGATACGTTTTACTTCCTGGGAAAACACGTCAGATCGAGCGTCGATATGTTGACATGATTGGCGCGTTCGAGGCAGCTTTGGATGACTACATGTCGGGAAAGCTTGAGGGGGAGCTTGGAGAGGACTAAACTAGCTCTTGCGAGAAGTCACTGCAAATCGGCAGAGAATTGCAAAGCACACGACACAATATGCATCACAACGATATCAGCAGGTGGCATAGTGTTATAGGGTTTCATGGGGTCGGTCGAGCTACCAACGATTAGCGGAATAGAGAATGGCATTGTATATATTAACTCCGCAACGACACGCTCGTCGTACTATTACATTAGATTGACCAACATAACCCGTTCAGGTCTAGAACATTGATCCAGAGTGCCATGTGCTTGCCCCCTCCTGCAGACGGTGACAGCCCTCGACAATAGGGCGCAACGCCATGCCACCCGGTGGGTCACTTCATGATCCGGGGTAACATGTACAAGAATGCGAGCAAGAGATGCTTTGGTTACAGTCTTGTCTAGTAAATATTATAGCTAACCTCTATGGGAACCATGGCCAAGTCATTCCAGATACATGAGCCTGCCCATCTTGTACAACCGGCCGGCGGTCTACCTGGACCCGGCCCGGTCCGGTATAGCACAACCCATGAAAACCGGGCCAAGCTATCAAGCATAAAAGCCAGGGTGCAACCAGTCGTGTACAGTCATGAATTTATCTCGTCATCGTGTCGTTTCGTCCTGCAGGTTACACCCTTTGTCTCACTTACACCATGGCTTCCACGAGGGCATCGACTGATGACCAGCATGAACCCGCATCATCTAAGCTGGACAAGAACCAGAAGAGGTTTGCTCCTATCACATCCGCCTTAAGGCATTCGCTTATTCTTCCATTTCAAGGAAACTCCGTAATCGTCTCTCTCAGCGCGCCTTTCGTCGAAGACAAGCCGAGTATCTCAGGGATCTGAGGAACCGAGCCGAAGCCTCGCAGAAGCCGGACAACGAGAGAGTCGTCGAGCTTGAAGAGGAAAATGGCCGTCTACGCGCCCACATCACCGAGCTACAGTCTCGGCTAGAAGGTGTACAGGTCACGCTTCAGATGATAGCTTCATCATCCTCCAAGATCCTTGGTCGATCCGAGAGTGCTCTACCTCGCCAGTCACGGAACAAAGAGCGAGATTCAGAGCAGGAAGAGAACGCGCCGTCAAGGGGCGACTCCATCACTACTGATAAAGCGCAGTCTGGTGAAAACCCCTGGCCAGTCTTTTCTTCGGCTGCCCTCGAAGCGATCCAAATCCCCGACCTGTCCTTCCCAGCTGACGTCGACTCTACCATCAACATTCCAACCAGTGACGCCGCTCAAGCGAGATGCAGCCTCATCCGCGACGTCATAGACAGCGTAGGCCCGATCGACCCGAACCTATCCAAGTCCCCCCTACAGCTACAGAGGATACCGAATATCTGGAACTTCAACTACCAGATGGGCAGCCAGTCGTACATCGATGCCATTGAGTCTTGTGCGTCCTCCAGGCCCACGAGCGGCTTGAGGTGGATCGATTCCAACTCGCCAATCTCGGACCACATCCAGATCTTGAAGAGATTGTTATTGACCAAGCTGAAGCCGACGATTCTCGATAACCGATCTTGCCAGACGTGAGTCCATCAGCCTCGAAGGCCAGCAGGTTGCGCTTACACGTCATATAGGCTCTACCAGTCTGTATCTACCGTTCTGGCCATGTTCAACAGCGTCACGCGCCCCGACGTCATGAACTGGTACGCAAAGACTAGGTTCTTCCACATCATCGAGCTCACGGCCTGGCAAATCCTGCCCTGCTCCCTCACCTACTCAAGAGTGCACCAACGATATCGACCGACAGAGCTTCAGCTTGGTCTGCAAGGGCAGTACCCTTGCGTTGTCGACTGGATCCCTTTTGCGTCGATACGGGATGGAATCATACAGCTCCATGCCGCCAACCCCTGTGTCGATCAGATATTCTGCGATACCGTCAGCGCATACGTCGTCGAGTCCACCCTCTCCGAGCTAGTGGTGGGAGGTTCCTTGATGAAGGTCTATATCCGCGTGACGGATCTCATTGCAAGCATGGCTCTCCAAGGCGAAGGCGAAGGTATAGACAACCTGGCATCCCTCCCAGCACCGGACATCAAGACTCTCTTCTCATCCCCCGAGTACGCATACCTCGTCTTCAAGCACCTCAAGATGGACTGCGGAGCCTCGTACTACAAGATCGACCCCGTCTTCTTCAGCAAGTACCCAGAGCTGTGCGATCCGTCGGACGATATCGTGGCCTCGGGGGTGCCCCTCAAGCCGGGGACGCAGACGACGTTGACGAGCCCCAACTATGTCGATGCCATGACGGTTGCGACTTATTGTAGCTTTATCAACTTTTCCTTTGATGCGGCTACGGCACTTTCTAGATTGGAGTATGTCTAATCAGTGTCTAGTCTTTCAACCATCATTTAGCGATTTAGAAGTAGCCATTTTGGCGTTCATGATAACCACTCGTTCTGGCGTGCAGATATTAGATTAGATGCGTTCAAAATACCACTTAATTACACAGATTTGACACTATAGTACTGGAAAGTGTAGGATGCTACACGTTCACTCAGCTAAAACACAGCACACTGAATGCAGATACCTCTACAATAACCCAGTCCACCTAGCTTCCATGATGAACTCCCCCAACTCATGACTGACATAAATGCACCGCCGGGTCGAGCGTCGATATCGGACCGGCCGCATGCAGCTTTAAGCTGGCATTTCTCCACCTTGTGTGTCACGATGTTCAAACTGCATGACATGGAATCATCCCCTGTTTGGATCTTACTCACCAAATCATGAGTAAGAAACGATTCTTCAAGTAGAAACTACCAATGAGGAACGCCACTGTCAACCAATCTACTGATAACGGGGGGCGCTCATAGCATAGGGCGCCCTCCGTTGACAGCGAGGCACCTACATCGACACTAGGGCGCGGTTCATGTCGATCCAAGGGCGTTTCTTCTCCACAACTTGACGGGTCACGCGCAGGACGTCTCAGACATCTCCGGTATGGACAGAGGCAATGGCATGGGATTTGGTTCCTTCATACAGGCATTTCGTCTAATCGAGCCGAGTCAAGGCTACAGTTTGGCTCTTGCGTTCTGGGTCATCGACGTCCGTTCGATTATGTGTTGAAAGTGTGGTAGTTTACCTCGGAGATAACATATAAGCAGTTTTCTTTGAAAGGTTGGCCATGAGAGATCAATCAAGAGACTTGGCTGTAACAAATAGCAACGCCTCGAAAGAGAAATTATCAAAGACGGCAGATGAGAACTTTGAAGCTACATCCTTATGCCAGCGTCATGTTAGTAGAGTATCTTGTCTCCTTACTCCATGTATCTAGGTGTTCTAAATGCGGACAGTGTAATTGTTGACAACTGGAAGCCAAACCATGCTCCTCAACCTAGATCCTCCTTCCACCACAGCCTCACAAGTTACCTCGCCCCTGGCATACGAAATTGAATTATTGCAAACCTCTGACTCTCGCATGCTCACCCCTAAAGTTACGTAAGGATCCACTGACACGAGTCAACCGCCAGTCATCTCATAAAGAGCATCTGGGCTGAGCATGAGGAATCATCAGACATGGGAGTCAGGGGCAGTTTAATTATGCCCCAACAGATAATTTGAAGATTCAAGTTGCGCCATGGACCGGAGCAGCCGGTTTTTATCACGGCTCCCATAAGTACCTAGGGAAGAGTTCATTTCTAGATTCTTCTGTCTCGTAGTGGTCACCATATTCCATCCGCCTCAGTTCCTAGTGCTCTATTCATTCAGCTGCCTGAGAACGTATCAAGACAATACAAAAAGCCTCAACATGACTCCAGAAACAAAAACATTCACCACCAACGAGGTCTCCCAGCACAAGACAAGAGACGACTGTTACATCATCATCCGAGACAAAGTCTACAATGTCTCCAAGTTTCTCGAAGAGCACCCGTATGATTTACCACCTATTCACATATCCCTTCATGTTCCCCACTTCCCTTTACAGAAGCAACTCCTATAACATGAGCATCAAAAGCTAACACCCTGTCATTGGATCAAATAGAGGTGGTGATGATGTAATCATGGACATTGCAGGTGAAGACGCCACCGAGCCCTATGACGATATCGGCCACAGTGGAGAAGCAAATGAGATGCTCGCCGCCATGTTTGTTGGAGAAATATCAACCAAGGTGATTCTCCCGTTTAGACTCTTGGATCAGCTAACCCATCAGTCTCAGGATACCTCTCAACTGGCCTGCTCGGGTTCAACTACAACGCTGTGTCGCTCCAACAGGGGCATTATCACCTCCCTAGCTGTCGTTGTCATGAGCATCATTGGCTTCTACGTCTATCAAAATGCTAGAAGCCGGTACCAGAGTTGACGAGCATATATCACAACCCATCTGTGCAGTGCGTGAATCGTACGCTTTAGAAGTTGAGACCAGATATATTAGGAGTTTTCTTCTGCTTGATATACGTACGATAGCTGAGAGAGTAGGTACAACAGAGAGGCATATCCGACAGTTCACTTCATAGGGCTGAGAAAGAAGTGGTCGTTTGTCATGGCCGTTGCCCTGAACTTCATCCCAACCTCGATCGTCCCCTCGGTCCTCGGCGCGCAGAGCATGCCAAAGCTCGGCTTGAACTTGAGCCCCGGGTCGATCCTCCGATACTTCATCAGCTGGTTCCATGGCTGCCGTGGGTGCTTCTCGGCTGTGTCCGGGTCGACATTGGGGACGTGACATCGCAGACAGCGACACACCACGTCCATGTCGATGGGTTTCTCATCCTCATTAATTCGAAGTGATTTCCAACCGTCCTCGTTCCATGGGATGCTTCCGCGGATGATGATGTTGGGGCGGAAGCGTTCAATGTCAATCTTGTCCTCGCCCGCTTGTGTCAGGCGCTCATTGAGCTCAGCGATGCTCGCCATAGAACCGACCTATGTATACTAATCAGCAATATTACTTTGCCGTAACGCCAAGTCGACTCACCAGCACGGGCATCATGTCAGCAAACTTGATCGCCTCAGTACGTCCAAGACGATGAGGCGCTCCACAACCGCGTAGCACACGAGGTGTCGGTCCCTTGTACACGAGACGAACGTCCATCTTGAGGAATTCCGATATCGGCTGGGTGAGACTGGCGGGATATTCCCAAGCGTCTGTCTGCTCGCCCCAAATCTCGGCCTTGCTCAGCTCAGCGTTGCCCTCCAACCATTCAGTGGTCGGATGAGCTGGTATCTCGATCTTGTAATCATGGAGAGTAATCGTAAGCACGTCTGTATCAGAGTCCCAAGCCGTGCGTATGAGGGTCATGTCCGAGTTCTGTCGAATGGTGATGAATTCACGGTTCACAGCTGACATGAACATCCAGTTTCGATCCAGGTCCAGACCGGTGCGCAAGAGCTTGGCAGACTTTACTTCGAAGCCGCGGCATGATTTGACTGGATACACACGAAGGCCGATAATCTCGTCAGGGTCTGGCAGCGGCAAGGAGTTTGATGCAGATCGGCGGCGGAAGATGATGAGAATGAGAAGAGGCAGAGTGACCGAAGTCACAATGAAGAGAATAGACGCCAACGAAGGGCTCTCTGTAAGATCCAGGAATACCATGATAATCTCGCCAAAGACGTGATGACGAATGGCACCAGTTGTTGTAAGAGGAGAGTTGAGGTTGAACGGGTTGGCGAAGCGGCGAGTTTAAAGCTCCGCAAGCGCCGAGCTCCGGTGGAGACTTGGCCGTCATTCTCAGGGCGCAGAGTGGCATTGGCCATGCACTTTGGACTTTGAACATATCGCATACAGGCCAGCTCTGCAGATCTCCAAAGGGACCAAGTAAGCCCAACAGCAGATATCAGACTGACTTGACAACTAGTAACATCACTACCCGCATCATCACACTGTGCAGGCTTCAGATCAACTCGAGCACAACAACTTGCATTTCCTCCATCCCAAGACTATCTTGGGCAAACAAGGTGCCCCTACGATAAGGATCGGACAAGACTTACCTGTAGGCTCGTGCTTAATTCTCCCTAGGTGATAAAGATACCCAAAGGGAGCCAAACAGCTGACCGATCCTCAGGACCAAACGCCCCAACCCGAGATATCCGGCGCCGGTGATCTGCCTCTGAGCAATGACATAATTAAAACCTGACGTAAGAGTGAAATGGTGACGACCGCGTCCGGTGAGGCCATCCAAGATGTTGAGTCTACTTAACCAACCACCTCAGATGCTAAGAGGGGAATTCGAGACCCATATGGGTTTAGACAAGTTTTTTCCAATCTATATGTGTATACTTAGTCCTTGGCAGACGCCTTCTAGCTATTTGTGAAGTATTCTTTGAGTAGATCTCTGTGGTTGATACACTCCGGCATGAGCCGTCAATGAGGAAGTCAATTCATACTCTACTCTGGTAAACTTCATTCTCAGCGCAATATTACGGAGCTTTTGAAGATTAAAATATCACACCATTACACCTCGTAGCCTGTATATTGGCCTTTCGCCTCAAAGGGGTATAGTCGACGTGTCTGGAGCCCACGGAACAATAGCAGAGAATCTCACTTTTGATGAAATATCAATATCCATATGAACTAATTCCGCACAACACCGCAGTCAAATATCACGGGCGAAATGAAAGTGATAGGTCGAAATCAATACCGTCTAATAGAAAACACCAAAGGCATCATGACTCGAAGAGTAAATAGTTGAGTGTCACTGGAGGCCTCAGATCCATACCAACCAAGTGCCTGGATACGAGGTACTCAAACTCAAACGAGAAATCCAAAGTTATTGCAATGTATTGGGATTCACTAAATACTCCCGTCAGTCGGTTGTCGTACCAGGCAACACGGTCCGAGACATATTGGTGCAGGCTGAAACATCTTCAGCATTCTTAGCGACTGTCGTCAGCCAAGGGAGGAACTGGGTTACCAACAAAAGCCATGACGTGGCACGCCAGTTTCCCCCTTCATTGGGATCATCGATCGTCTATCTCGATCGTAATGCAGTATTGCTCCCTCGGGGATCCCAAAACTTGGAACCACTGGCGCTTGTCTCGCCTCACTCCTAGTCCCTCCTTTTCTTCCACATGACGAGATATGCGGGAAGCTCTGGTCTAGTTAAGAGGGGTCATTTAGTCTATTATTGGTCCCATTGCTAATGTAAATGCTCCGAGACGGTACATTTCAAGGGATTTCAGACACGGTGCAGGTGATCTAAAAGCTATGTGATAGATCAACCTGAAGGTGAAATAAATTGATATTAGCGTTTAGAAAACTTAGTAGCTATATCTAGTAGAGGATATAAATGCAACTGTTGATGGAATGAGAAGAATTAATTGCTGGGTCTTTTCTCAAGACACTTCCCTATCATTGACCTAATAGTTCCTCCAATCGAGGTCAGAATGATCTTAGTTCGCCGATGACCAGCAAGCACTCTCTCAGTCGCCTGCAGGCCTTTCAAGACTCAAAGCTAATATATAAATAGTACTCTCAGCTAGTTGAAGTAAGAAGGCAGTGTTCTTTATCCATTACAAAGGCGTTCCATGTGGCAAACTATTGACACACTTGTGGCCTCAAAGTTGATCAGTCATCCTGACCACCAGAACTTCGATTCCGTTGACAATATGGTAAGCGCTAGGGCCGTTGCCATCTGCTACGGGCCTGTGTAACAGGTCGAGGAGACTAAGGCCGCATTCGGGGCCGCCGTTCACCGGCCTCATGGTTGGACAAAGGGTCATCTGTCTCCAAGGCAACAAGGCCGTTGGCAACGTCGCACAAGTTGCCCGGGTACGCGGGGCCGGGACCGATACACCAAGATAGCAAAGAGGGTTAAGGAACTCCTTTCAAATAATATAAGTGAATTTATATAAATTTTCTAAAATAATAAAAAAGAGATGTCCTAATTTAATACAATTTTAGGTCTCTTTTTCTATATTGTTGCATCATTGTCATTATACCGAGTTAACTACCTCTAGCGGAAGATATGTTAATATATTTTTCTCCCACCAGGCTGTTGGCGGTTTCGCTCGCCGGTGTGTTTCAACGGGATCGAGTTGGTTGTCTTTAACCTCGGATTTGAGTGCGGATTGGCTGGAGGTGGAAACCCGTCAGATAAGATAGAGATAAGAAACGGCGGGGCACACAACTCGATAAGCCGTGGAGCCTTGTGTGCTGCCTCGTCACGCGAAAGAACAGGTCGCGACAAGTTGTCATGCTTAAGGGATACGGCCGTTGCCGGAAGGTCGAGCTAGATTGGTTCGGGTTATTTGTCTACCAAACGTTGAAAGCTGAACCTGGATCCATCCCAAGGGAGGCTCATCACGAGACTATTCTCCAAGGGCAAAGCAAAGCAAAGCAAAGAAAAGCAACTGACATCATCTCTCCCTCCCGGATTGTGGCGCGCGGGGTGGCTCGCTCTCCGTGATGGAGTTCCGAGACCACCCCAGCCTCAGCCCAAGGGTGGCTCCGCGTGGGCTGAGCTCGGACTTGCGAACGAGAAGCGCGCCTTTCTTTTTTTCTCCGCCGGGTGAGACAGACCAGTCGAATCGGCGAGAGGAGCGCCGTAGCCGACGAGACACGCCATAGGCCGTCCCTCGGAAATGGCGGTGTGGCGATGAAGAAAGATGGCACGCGGTGTGTATCAAATCATGGCTCGTCTCATGTCTGGGGGAGGGAGGGCACAACTCAACTCCCCTCGTGAGTGATGAGGTTTTTCTCTTTCAACACTGTGACTGGACTGGTTGATGTGTGTGCGTGCGCTCTTGTGCATGGTCCGTTCAATGCAGAGATCACGGATGGAGGATGAGGTCTTGATGTTGTGACTGGTTGCGCAGTGATGCAGCTGGTCATGGTGGTGAGGAGGCTTGGAGGCTTTTCCCCTCATCGAGTGATCTCTCTCGCACAGTCTCTCCATCGTGCTCATCGGAGCCTGTCTCTTTCGTGGGGTCAGGCCGGCCGTTCACTCGATCCAGTGGGAGCACCTGTCAGTCACCTTGAGTTGTTCAGTGCCGAGACCATGTTCGACAACGTCCGAGCAATGCCTGAGACCATGCAGGGATCGTTCTGCAGGGCACCCAAACGGGACATGATCTCTGTCTCTCTGTGTCTTCAGGGTAGGCAGGATTGCTTCGTCGGTCAGCGCCCGCGTCTGGGCTGTCGCAGACTTTGAGCCTGGCAGGTTTGACTTTTGTGGGCAATCCAGTGCAGAGTTGCACCATCCGAGCTCTAGATTCTCCCAGGCTTTGCGCTAGGTGAACTGAAGCACAAAGCATGGCCATTTCGGGTGGTAATCCCGAGATCTGGAGAGTTCAGGGACGAACAGTTATCGTACCGACCACACGTTTGACGGATCGGCGTGGGCGAAGCCCTCCCCTTCCAGCCCTCCCTTCCCTTCCTTTCCCCAACCCCTTGGCCCGGACAACGAGGAACAATGAAGCACCAGGTTTAAACCTCCACTAGCAGGCTCATAGCCTACCCAAAATAGATAGTGCCATCGGCCAACCCCTCCCCGCATGATGCTCTGGCAAATGACACACAGCGTCGGGGCACGCTCGTGGCGTGGTGGACGGGACGAGGGAAGCCTGACGAGACGCTTGGACGGGGGAGGCCACGATCAAATCATCAAAGACCAGTCCAGTGGCAGGGCATGATGGATCAGTGGTGATCTAACCGAGATCGACTGGACGTGTGCGCCAGAGGAGGCGGTGGTGGCCAGCGACCAGACACCAGAACTGCCAGAGAACAACCCGACGGCATTCGAGAGGGTGTGGTGCGTGCAGCTGCGGCAGCGGACATGAGAACCCGTTTGGCAAGGCGGCAAGGCGACATGTCTGGCTTTCTCTGGCTCTTTGTTTACTGTACTTTGCCGCCGTCGTCACTCCTTATCGCAAACGCATAGCGTTGATCGACGCGATAATCGTTGGCGACGGGACATGTCCCAGCGCACGCACAATCTCACCCGTCCTGCATTGGTGATGCACCCTCTAGGGTTGATCTTGACACAGTGAGTGCCTATACGCGGCATACAACACTGTACCTAGACGCCCGCGCTGCGGCCGCTGTGGCCGAAGGAGTTCCTGCGTGAAGGTTGCGTGGAGCGTGGGCCCTCCAGGGCGCCAATCCAGGGCACACAAGAGAGAGCGTCCCATCAAAATCCCTTGCTCGGGCAGGGCGAGTTTACAGGGTGCGGGTGCGGGTTGCACGCAGAACCTGCAGGCGTGGGTTGGGTATGGGATGAGACGATCCGTTTCTGGCGGACCAGCAGCTCAGGTACCACAGGCGATGGCTAGATCCCATCCCTGGTCTTGCCTGGGTTACCCGTGATGGTTGTCAACTCTGAGAGGCTGGTGGTGGTTGTTGTTAAAGAAAGAAAGGTCTGGGCTTTGCTTTGTCCTGCCACTCAATCTGGCATCAAAGCGCTACCCTACAACACAGTACACGGACAGTTCGGTAAACAACATGACACGGCACTTCCAGAAGCCCCAGAGATCAGAAAGCGATAGTTCATCTCGCTCTCTCTCGATTTGCCTCTCGTGGCAATGGCTTGCGACATCCCAGAATGGTCCGACTTTTTGGGGGGGCACAATCAACGGCGTCCCATTCGGTGGCTGTCCAGGGCACAGGGTTGCGATCTGCAGAGCGTCTCCCGACATGTCCACAATGACAGAATGGCACAGTGCGAGGGTCCTTCATCTCTTCCCTGTCAGCCCGCCACGTTTCCAATGGACCCATGCCCAGACGCCGATTGACACAACTTTGGGCCTCGTTCGCCCGCCGCTCATTCACTGGCACAAGAACCTGGAAGGGTCTCGAGGCCGCCAGTCACGGCCGGTGCCAGCCCTCCATCAGGTGGCCCAGAAGCCGGGAATTGCTCCACGGGCTGCCCACAGTGTAGGTCATGCACCGTGCTGTCCATGGCTAGTGCTCACTGCCTCAGTTGGAGCGAGAGCGAGCGCACACACAGACACACCAAGCATCCCACCGCAGCCCACTCGCCATCCATCACACATGGGCTGCATCACCCCAAACCTGGCAGTCCAGCAGGGTTCACCATTGCCCGCCGCTGGAGCTTAGACCGCGATCGAACGCGAATGGATGTTTCCTTGCTTGCTCGGGGCTGGGCTAGGCGTCGGCACTGCAGCTCACCTTCACTGCCTCACCTCGCACTCTGCACGATGCCGCTGGATTGGCAGCGGCAACGGTAGCGGGATGATACACTCGACCTCCATCTAGATCGCATTGGATATGTGCGCCGTGGCAATCAATGATAGATTGCGGGGCACCAGAGGTCAGAAGTCGCAGACGAGAAACGCAGTCCCGTTCCTCTGCCTCACGCGCACTCGCAGTGGATAATAACAATTTCAGAATATCAACAAACAAACCGTCGAGCAATCCAATCAAGGCCCGCGACGGGAGCGCTGCACCAGGGGAAAGCGCCTAATTACACGGCTTCGAGGGCCCTGAAAGCGCTTTCTCAGAAAGGGGCTTGCTGCACTAGCACAGGGGAATTAGAGGGAATTAGAGGGGAGCCGGGAGAGCACGCGGCCAAGACGGTGCCTGAGGTCGGAATTCTCTAGACGGCTTGCCATCTCTCACCTGACGGACGATGCGCACCCCTGGAAGCCTGACTGGCAGCCCTGTTGTCGGATGTTCCAACCATGGCAATTTTGGGGACGGGGGGATTGCAGGTCGTCAACAGAGGCGCACGCTTGCACGGTCGAACAACAACTGGGGAACAAAGCTGAGAGCCAGCGCCCATCCAGAGATTCAGAGAGCCCAGGACAGAATCCGCGGGAGTGTGCTGGGGCCAAGCTGGGTGCGGTCAAGTGACAAAAGACTGGAATGGGGAACCCCGAGACGGCCGCGTCGACCTGGCACTGGGCGTGCCGGAGTTGGAGGGCATGGCCTGGCACGAGGTAGGGTAGCCGCTGGGTTTCAGATACCGCACCTCGTGCATGCCAGCCCCGCGAAGACCAGGTATTGTCAACAAAGGCTGCTAGCAGAGGGTGGAGCTGACCAGCCCTTGGACGCACCAGCGACACCGTTCAGAGGTTTCGACTCGTCACTGTGCCGCCTTCAGCAACCCTCCCAGCAGGGACAAGGGTGGCCTGTTAGCATGCCACCAAGATTACACTGTGGCACATGCTAGTCCCAGAGAGAGCTAGCTCCCTGTACGTCAACCCAATCATAACAAGGTGGCAAAGCAGGCGGGGCGGGCGTTTGCGGGTAGTGATTCGCCAAAAATGGGGCCCACCCTCATCTCCTTGTCCGGCAAGCGGTCCAGGTGGGTCCTAAATGTGGATTTTAGTGGGATACCTGTGGATCCCCTTGTCTAAACGTCCCCAACCAACAAAACCCGCCGCCCGCCGTCCCCGGTGCATCCTGCGTCCTCCCACACTCAGCACCTTCTTATCAAAGCCAGCCGTCACCTCGCACCTCACTCACCCCTCGTACCTTCCTCGCCTCGCTTCGCTTCGCTCTACTTCCCACAATTCTCCCCCATCCTCCAAAAACATACTTCACCCAACAAACTTGCTTCTCTTTGCATCTTGATCCAAAAAGACGATATTCCATTCCCCTTTGTGACGCCTCGCACTTTATCTGTCCATCACCAACGACGATAACGACGACTTGATCAAGCACATAGTTGTTGTCTGTGTTTATACCGCGACTCAATTAATCCCGCACCAACTCCGAATTCCCCTCCACGGCTCTCTCCAACTTGGCGCAGTCACATCTCACCCGGACGTCTTGGACTTTGGACAACACATCTTGACAGCAATCACACCACAACAGAATCATCATAATGTCTGCATACTACCACTACAACGCCCACTCCGCGCACCCTGCTCCCGTGTCGCACAACCACCATGGCGGCCGAAATCGCAGAGCTCCCCGCCTGTCCGTCTCCCAGAATGCGCAGCGCCAGTTCCGAGGTGTCCGCAGCATGAAGGAGCTCAACGAGACGGCATCACTGTCTGCCTTCCGCAACAAGTTTGAGACAAGTCGATCCTTTGACCTCGAAGACGACATGGAGTTCTGCCCCGGTCTGTTGACCGAGAGCGACGTGAGTTACCCCGGCGCAGCGCAATCCGTACCGGCGCGCGCGCATTCGCATTCGCATTCTGACTCACCCTTGGCAGTTGGTCTCCATCTCAAGCTCATCTGAGCGATCCTCACTAGCCAGCAACTCTCCCGACTCTTCTCCCACGCAACACCTCAACACTGTTGCTCCTGGCTTCTCACTCAACTCGACCTCCCCCGCCTTCATCCCTCCTAGCTACCACACCCAACAGTCCAGCCTCAAGCTCCACCAACCCTCGGCCACCCGCGGCCGCAATGCCATCCCGATCATCAACCCAGCCACCGGCATCACCATGTCGAGCCCTCCCCAATCCGTGTCACCCGGTCGGATGCAACAGCCGCTCCGCGGATGGTAAATGGTTCCGGACCACCCTGCAAGTCTGTAGGGCTGGCTCGCGTGTCGCCTCTCCGGAGGGGCATCTTGAACTGTAAACTATGTCCATTCGTTCTTGGCAACTGTTCATCTTGGCGGGCACACCGAACGGCCGAGGCTTGATTTTTGGCATCATCTTCTCTTACGGGCTGGGTTCCTCGAGGCTTTGGGTCTCCGCTTGACGCGGTGGTCCTCGCTGTTGGCTCCAACACACTACGACAACCATCCATCACTCACATTTCTACCTCACCTGTACAAACATCCTTAATCAACACACCCCTCTTGTTTCAACCGACAAGTTTCAATGAGGATACAACTGGCGCGGCATGAGAAAGATCGATACCATTTTCAGCTTGGGTCACTTCTGTTTTTTGCAACAAATCAAATACCTAGGGTTTGGGTGTCCGCCTCGCAAGCTGAGGCTGTCCGACACGAACGGGGCGTTTTTTAATACGTGGAGTTTGCATTTCAAGACGACATTGCATCGGTGTTTAACGGCACGCGGATGGGATTCTGATTTCTGGCATGGGCAACTGAACTGTTTTGCTTTTACACGAAGGGGACGCAGGGTTGGCGTCCTCATACTAACCAAAATGTCTTCTCCTCATCGCGGTCATGGGTTCATGAAGTCATCAAGAAGAAAAAGAACAACATAGAAGGAGTGCTTTTCACGAGCGGGGTCTTTACGGGTGTTTTGATCGGTCGCATCTGGGAAATATCTTTTTTGGCGGGGTGGTCAGGATCGGATCGAGACGAAACGGTGTCGGTGCTTTGCAACAACAACTACTACTACAACAATGCCATCCCCTCGAAGGGGGGTGGAAAATCTGGGAAACCATCGGGGAGTTGGTCGAATTTTCGGTATGATCCCCGCTGCTGCAAATGAAGGGGAAAAAGGTCCATTTCTGCCCATTTTTCATGCTTCTTTGTACCATCCTGGGACAGCCTATATATTTGTCCTCTTTTTTCTGTTTTCTTACTTGATATTGGTCGGGCTTCTTGAGCGGAATGGACGTGGGCTCATCTTGCTTTGGGGGGACGGAGTGCTTGGGAGCGTTGCTTGGTCTGGTCTGTCTCGTCTCATGCAGGGAAGACGGCTTTTTCTTTACTTGTTACATGTTTGTCTCGCCTTCGCAAGCATCTGGAGTGTTGGGTGGTGGGAAATGACATGATCAGAATCAGTTGAGTTTAGTTGCTGGGATGGTTTTTGGGATTACGGAGGCCCTCGTGCCTGGTTTTGCAATGCAGCGGTAGACTGCAATGTGTGGCTATTGTTAACTGGGTATTGGCGCTGTCTGGTTGCGACGACGCGGCTTCAGAGCTGCGAGACGAGAATACACGATTGTTCAAACACTTGATGTCTTGCCATTTGTGAATGTTGATGCGTCTTGATGTGTGTAGCTGTCTAGCGACATGACTCGGAGATATGTGTCTTGGTGTTGTGAAAATGGGACAATTGTGAAGAGTATTAGCACATCTAAAGGGAGCTACAAGGGTATACTAATATTAATAAAAGCAGGCATAAGTATCTTATTAGAATATCTCTTGATTGTTTTATTATTATTGCGAGGTCTAAGTGGTGTCAGAGCTACACTCTGCCCCCTGCTGTCTCGTGGAACATGAGGTTTGACAGCAGTCAAGCAATTGACCAGGGACGTTACTGAGGGATGGATTGGCAGTTGGTCTAGTCAATGGCTTTCATCATTCAACAAGGAATTGAACCCTGGAAAGATCCTCCCTGCCTGGCTTTGTCGCAATTGCTCGCTCAATGACATGTTCATCTCCCCCACATGTCAAAACCAAGCTTTCCCATCATCGCGATCATTCCTCAAAGCTACCTCTAGAAAACACGCTCAATTAGCGCCGGCGCTCAACAAAAAAAAAAGAACTTCAAGCATCGAAGCTTCTAATCATCCTCGGCAAAAAAACAATTACGATCGATCTCTCCCCGATTGGCCCGAGCTAAAAAACCTCATGGGAATGAGTGAAGAGGTGATGATGATGGTGACGTCACGGGCGTGTAAGTCCCCCCTCTCCACCGAGAGGGAAGAATGGCCGAAGAGAAAATAAGTATTAAGGCTTGGATGGCTGCCGCCTCGTTGCTGCAGATGATGATTCCTTCTTTTTCTACATCTTCTTTATTGCCAATTGTACATTGTGTAACCCGCCCTTTCGGAGATACTCTTGAGAAACAACACCGTACATACAAAGTTGAACCGACAAGATGATGTCAGCGAGATCCATCATGACATTGCGCTCGGCGCACGCCAGCAGGGTCGTCCTAGGACGAGGCATCTTCATCTCTACCTCTTCACGGCTCGGACTCAAGGAGTCATCGACGCGTACGTTTTTTTTTTTTTTTTTTTGTGTTTGTTTTCCTCATGCCACTTGCGCCGCTGACAATTCCAAGTAGAAACAGACATCGAAAAGCACAAGCAAGACTCCCTCGCAAAGCAAAAGAAGGGAACCGGCCACTGGAAGCCCGAGCTCGCGTCCGACAGCGAAGAGGCCGTCAAGGCGGACCGGTCGGCTGATGAGCCCGCCAAGGATTTGCAGGAGAGGACCAAGAGGGCTGCCGAGGAGACGGCCAAGGCTGGGACGAGCATGAGGGATAACATGTGAAGGGGAGTTGATGGGGGGGGGGAAGTGGCACTCAAAGGTTGTTCATGGGATTGTCTGGAGTTTTCGAGGTTGTAATAGCACACAAGTCTGAATCGATTCACCTTTGATCAAGTGCGCACCTGTCATGGTCGTTGAGGGTGGTTGATCCACACGTTTATTGAGCATTGGAGGAAACAGTCAATGTTTGTTAGTCTTTTAATGGCACCAGAATGCCATTATACATGGTGTTTCCTACCTACCTAGGTATGGCAAGCCTAATTTGCTCAGTGTTTCTCATGTTGCCAATGACCTCGTCTTCTTGTATGAGCTATGCCCACCACCGCCGCCATTCGCCAGCTCAAGAAATAATAGACTACAGCACCACTCCCGATTTAATACGACATGGGTGAAGGAATTAGATATATCTTTCAAGAGAAACTGACTGTTTGGCGCGCCATTGATGCTGCCTTTTTATAAATTCTCGTGGGAATTAACTGTTGTTTTTAATTGGGAACGCTCAAGACAAAGTGGAAATGGTCACCACAGAGTTGATCCTCTTGGTCTTAAAAATCGAGATATAACCCCCAATTCCGTCAAGTGGATAAACTGGCATGCAAATTATCTTCTCACTGAATACAACCAATGAATATGCCCTTCAACAAGACATTTTGCCTAAACACCTTCGCATGATACTCTCTCCTCCAGGGTAAGACATCACCGTTCTTATCAGATAAGCAACCCCGCTCTAGCTCGAACCTCCTTCCCAGTTTATTTCCTCGCCGGTCTCGGTGATAACCTCCGAGGAATCCGCTCCCCAAACCTCGGCCTCTGCGCTTCTCCTTCTCCTCCCGGGGCTTCTCCAGCCCTTGCATTCATATTTCCCCGTGGGACAAACTCCTCAGTCCTCGTCGCCGTCATGTCGACTCCTCACCCGTCCTTCCAGTCCGCACTCCTCGCCGGTGCGCTCGCCGGCACCACCGTCGACCTCTCCCTCTTCCCTCTCGACACCCTCAAGACTCGTCTACAGTCTTCGGCCGGCTTCTTCCCCTCGGGCGGTTTCCATGGCATCTACCGCGGTATCGGTTCCGCCATCGTAGGCTCTGCCCCCGGGGCTGCCTTCTTCTTCTGCACCTACGAGGGTGTCAAGGGTCTGCTCGCGAGGAAGGATGATGAGGCTCCCGTGTCGAGGTGGAGGAATCCTCTGGTCCATATGGCTGCTGCCAGCGCCGGAGAGATAGCCGCCTGCTCTGTGCGAGTTCCGACAGAGGTGGTCAAGCAGCGTGCCCAGGCCGGTCATCACGGCGGTTCCTCAGGCGCAGCTATCCGAGCTATCCTATCCAAATACTCGACCCACGGCTTCGTCTCCATGTGGCGCGAGCTATACCGTGGCTGGGGCATCACCGTGTTCCGCGAGGTGCCATTCACCGTCATCCAGTTCCCCCTGTGGGAGGCCATGAAGGCTTGGGGTCGTCGCCGTCGTGGCGGCCGCGAGGTTTCTGGAGCTGAGAGCGCCCTCTACGGTAGCATGGCGGGCGGATTTTCAGCAGCACTTACGACACCACTCGATGTGCTCAAGACAAGAGTCATGTTGTCCAAGGAGAGAGTTTCAGTCGCAGAGGTTTTTGGCCGCATGGCACGTGAGGAGGGTATCCGGCCATTCTTTGCCGGCATTGCTCCTCGTGTGACATGGATCTCAATTGGAGGTGCCATCTTCCTGGGGAGCTACCAATGGGCCATCAACACCATGTCTGGTCTGACATGAAACCAGATCATGCCCAAAATCTCGTTTAGACCTATACATGTATGATATGACTATGACGCATCAAGCAAGGAGTCAAGAGAAGGTTCGGGTGCTATAAAATGGGGGAATAGAGGCTTGTTTTTCGCGCTAATGCTATCTACTACGCCTCCAGGGCATCTAACCTCTGTATATAAATGTATATACGATAAACCGACTCGCTGGGGATATAACAAAACGGGCTCTCCTCTGTTCAACACGCGACAACCAATGAGTTGAGTTGTCCTGATCAAGTAGCTGGAGTCTGCGGCGGAGCCTGTGCCTGGGCATTGTTGTCTGCCTCTTCCGTAGACGAGCTCTCCCGAGTTTCCTCAGGCTCAGCCGGTTTCGGTTCTGGAGGGGGAGGGAAAGGTCGGATCTCCTTCTTGCCATTGGACTTGTAATAGAGGACGATGTCATTGCCTCCCTTCCAGAGATGTGTCCGGAGAGTGGCCAGAGTCATGACGGGAGATAGAAGCTGGACAAATGTTAGCATCAAGTCCGTCAATAAACTTGCTTTGACTTACCTGATCGTTGCAGTACAGCTCCAAGTACTCCTCTGGCTTGAGAGTCTCCTCCTCACCCTCCTCCAGTGGAGGTTCAACCCTCTCGGCAATGTATGCGATGATCTTCCTGACCCGTAGCATGCGATTTGCGTTTAGTCGATTGTTCCCATCCGCAGCAGCGATGGCTATCAGACTGTCATCCATCGGATGCAGAACGAACGACACCTTGACCGGTTCCTTGATGGGCACCTGGTTGTGTAGCAACACCTCACCGAGCCACATGGGTGCCTTCTGCTCGATAAGATCTGCATCCTTGCCAACATCTTCCACTGTGCCCTGGTAGAGGTTTGCGCTACCGCCCGACGTCTCCTCCTGAATCACCACCTTGGTTCCCGGAGGAAGCTTCAATACGGGTGTATCGTTGGGCAGACTGGGTGTCACGCTCGTCTCGACTATCTTTTCGGGAGTGTCGGCCAGTTGCCGGTCGTACCCTTGCCGGATTTTCTGAATTACGCCGAGGAAGCTGTCGTCAACCTCCTTCTCCTTCTCATGAACGGAAGAGGACTCGGATTCCTCTGCTTTCTCCTCCACGATCGCCGGCTTTTCCTGGGTCGCCTGTGATGCCGAGCGCGCGAGCTTCTTGGTGCCAAACGACATCCTAAACTTTTTCTTCCCGAAAGGCGTGCTTGGGGATTTTGTACTGTCAGCCCTGTCTTTGTCACCGTCCATAGACTTCTTCGAATCCGCATTGTCCTTGTCCTTGTCCTTGTCCTGCCCTGGGGCCGACACCAGACTTGCCGCCTTGACAGCCGATTCGAGCATTTGCAAAGGGCTTGTGAAATAGTCTTCCTTCTCTGTTGATGGCCGACTGACGTGTGATGCTCTCTTCTCTATAGGACTCATGGGGCTTGAAGTAGCGTCCTCGGGGACGCCGGGCAAGCTGTTAGGGCCCGACATGATGCTAGGGCCAGGTGTTGCCAGGCCAATACCGAAGCCGGGAGTGTTTGGGTACAGGTTCGGTTTGGGCGTCACTTGATCGGCATTGTCCCAGTCTGGTACTGCTGGCTTCGGCAAGGATATTGATAGCGGTGCAGCATCAGGGGCAGAAGCAGCGGCTGCCTGTCTCGCCTCGACACCTTCATTGATGGTTTGTCGGTATGCCTCATCTCGCCTGATCTCTTCGTCGATGAGGTCGGCAAATAAATATCGAAGGATCCATTTCCCGAGGCTGACTGAGAGAGGGTCAGTCTTGTCCAGTTGCCAAATGTGTGCAATAATACTCACTTCTCTGGTCCTCTCGAAACGAGCTCGTGTCTGGTAACTCGAGCTCGTCGGCATATACTTCAGCATCGAAGCAGTTGAACGGCTCTAGCACCACAGTGAGGTTGCCTGAGCTCAGATCGATCGAGCACCACGGTGCTACAGCCTCCACAGTGTTGACGATGTGTTCTACATCTTCTAAATGTTGTTTTCCAAAACTTTGAATAGGTTTGCACTATAGCAGTTAGCAAAAACCATTGGCAAAGAGTTGTGGAGCAAACCTTGATAAGATCCCACAGAAGAACGTCTCCGGCCGTATCTAACGTCAGAACTCGTCTTCTATCGTTGAGCAGTCTGTGTTTAAGCAGGCCAAACTGTCCCTCGATGGTCTCTTCGGGCTGGTCATGGATAGGCTTGACTTCAGGCTCTGGTTGGTCTAGAACAACCTCTGACCCCTTTCGTGTAGTGTTGTCTGTGATAGTGTTGGAATCGGGGTCCGGAGCGCTGCGCGAAGGCATTGTGGCCGCTGCTGAGACGCGCAGGATGGAATCGGCAGGGATCTCCTTCTTCGACGTCCCATTAACAGTCGGAGGAGAGGCCTCACGTGGCCTGCTTGAGGCATTGGACGTGGCTCTATGATGTCGGAATGACTCTGGAAGCTGGATGTTGACACTGGTATCAATGTCCTCCCATCTGTTGATAGAGGATCTGTTTGTCGCGGTCCAGATATGACCTCCGGCGGCGACAACTTTGCCCACACCAATATGATCTTGTGCTACGGCAAGACTGAGACCGTCGTCCATCTCCTCAAGACTACCCCTTACATCGGTCTTGGCTACAAGGCCTGAACGATCCGAACTGTAGAAGACACCTAGTCTAGGATCGTCTGAGAAAAGCGACCAAACACTTTCGTCGTGCATGGTAAAGGTGTACATGCATCGGCCATTCTTGACACTCCACAACTTGATCGTCTTGTCGGCACTAGCACTCAGAATCGTATCGCCAGCGTCGTCAATAAGAATGGCGCGGATGTTGTCGACATGGCCAACAAGTTTGGATACCTTTGTGCCTGTTCGGGGGTCGTATAGGCGCACAGTCTTCTCGGGGCCGCCACTAGCCATAATGTTCCGGCCAACTCGAAGAGCATATACCGATCCCTTTTCGGCAATTTCCTCACCTCTGACGTCGATCTCGAGCGTCTTGCCTGCGCCATTGAGATCCCATAGGCAAATCTTGCGATCAAGACCACCGGAAGCGATCCAGTTCAAGCCCATATCCTGGGGCGGGGTCGTCACACATTTGACGTAGTCAGCATGTTCGCCTATCGTCACAGCGCGCGTATTATCCTCCTCCGAGTAGGGTCGCCAGATCTTGACAGTAAGGTCGGACGAGCCAGAGACGAGGGCGGTATTATGTTGGGCGAGGGCAATATCGTTAACCCAGTGCATATGGGCGTGTGTTTGGGCGCGGAACTTGGTCGTGTGCTTGGGCTTTTTGTCGTCCTTCTTGTCGTCCGAGGCGGGGGTCGAGTCGACGACATCACTGCGGCCTTTGAGGTCGAGGTTCAGATCCCAAGCGCATACAATGCCGTCTCGGCCACCCGAGTAACTGAGCGGAACATGATATTAGTACCAGGTCTAGAGGTGGCTGGGGGGGTTGCAAGGAGAGAGCTCACAGAATGGCGTTGTCACTGTCAACCGCGAGGCCATTGACACCAAGACGATGGCCGCCAGCGGAAGCTTTGGCGTTCTCGAGGACTGCAGCGCATGTTAGGACTCGGAACCAGCTCGTCTAGCGCATCCATCGGTTTGAAGCCGATTCCAGGACCTTGTCTCGGCGAGCGGGGTCGTTGGAAGCTGAGAGACGCTGGGGAGGAGCTCTCACCATAGCTGATTCTCTGGCGAGCCTTCTTAGCCATGGCGTCACTGGAGAGACCAGACGGTCAAGCATGCGCCGGGGGGCGGAAGAAGGTAACACAAGCGGCGGGAGGGTGCAGTAAGAGGCGAACACGGGATGGGGGAGGGGCCAGTATAATAGTATTATGAATTTTGAGTGCGCGGTGGGAAGATGGTGATGATTGCGGGATGTGGAAGCTCGAAAGTGGAGGAACCGAAGACATGGCTGGGCGCAAAGTGATGTGGATGGTGGATGGCTAGCTCCAAGTGCCTGCCCAGGTGGCACCTGCCTCCGCGGGCCTGCAGGCGGTGGGCAGGAACCCGCCAGGATTAGTAGGTACCTGCTGGCCTGGAGAGAGGCAGAAAGTGGGCAAAACCTGCCTATCTCCAGGCCCTTGGCAGGGCTGTTGGGCCGTCGAACCGCCTGTCCTCACCTCCAGTTGGCCTCCAGTTGGCAGCCGACCCTCCATGGTTGCTAATTAGGGCAGGTAAGACCTCGTGAGTCTGGGGGAAGGAGTCCATCCATTGATGGGAACCTGGAACCTGGACAGCTCTGGATTGGATGCAACACAACATTGGATGGCCGGCCAGCCTTGGACCCCTTGAACCCCTGTCGCTCAACTCGCTAGAATCAAACTCCGAGGTCCAGGTCCGGGTCGGGTCCAGTCAGCTCCAGGGCGGGGATGGATCATGCCGGAGTAGGTTTGCTGCTGCTGCTGCCCCCCCGCCAGCTCGCCAACGGTCGGCGGGGCCTAGCGCGGCCTTAAGGTGCGCGCGTCCATCACCTGTCTCATTTGGCGGGCTGGATTTTTCATCCCAAGTCCACTCCGGTTCTAGAAGAAGTGGACGAACGACATGGGATGGGGCACGAGGGCTTGATTGCTTGCAGCGTCATCTCGCGGATGTCATGTTTCACAGACATGCTATGCTCCCTGTTGCTGCAGATTGCCGGCACTAGCAGGAGGAGAGTCCATGTAGAACCTGTACTTGCTGCGGGTTACCGGCTGAGGGTTGATATTGAGGTGGGCATCAAGTATATCAATTCAACTGAGTGAGAGTTTTGGTGCTGGTCAACGCAATTCTATAGAGGAAGTGCTAAATATGTGCTCTAGGAACTGCCATTATGCTGTCCTGGTATCATCCTGTCTCGAGGCTGCTTCTCCCTATCATTACCTAATCGACCGGATCCCTCTCAACCGTCCGAAAGTCCGTCTGCCTTTTGTTCTCCGTCCTGTTCTCCGTCCTATTCTCCGTCTTGTTCTCCGTCTACCGGCGGACGCCCATCTCCCGGATCGCGTGAGCGCTCACTGGCAGACGCAGCATCCAACTGCGCACCACCTGGTCGACTTCCAGCGTCCAGCCTTACCCTCGCACTGGGCGCAATCGTCTTCGACCTTGGTGATGTCTTCACGCCTGCCAGGGCAGTCGTCTTTGTAGCATCGCGTGTTGCCACGCAGAACGCGGTGGCCACAGCGATGCTCGATTAGGACCTTGGTGCACATTGAGGTTGTAGCTCTTTGCACCTGAAGTTTGTCTATGTTGTGTGTGAGTCAGGTCGACAGCCAAGAGGGAGAGAGAGACATACGAATTATTTCAGCTCAATGCTGAAGATGAGTAGATTGCGTATGTGCCAAGCGATGATGTGAATCGCTTCAAAGTCTTGACGCCGATGATGAGCAGGTTGTATGCCAAGTCCAGCAATTCATGATCGGCTTCTGCGTTTTTGTTGTAAGGTCCAGGCGCGAGAGAAAGGCAACTGGTACGAGGCCAATATGATGACTTGAATGTGAGGTGATGGATGGAAAGATGGTGGTCCAGATGGCTTCCGTCAGCTCAGCCTGATTCTTTCCAAGGCACGCATAATCAATATGTAAAATCGAAACGGGGAAAACGGGGGGAACGGCCGGCAGTTATGTGTGCTGCAAGCCATGCGACACCTCGTAACAGCCTCCCCTCACCAGAGCTATTGAGCCTCAGCTATGCTATTAACCCCCCCTCCCCGGGAAGGGGAAAAAAAAGTGACGTGGACTCGGGCTCAAGGAGTGAGCTCGAAGCCCGTGACGCGGCCCGGACCAATAAGTGAATCTCGCTGTGGTGGTGGCCTCGTGCCCCGATGACTTTGGCGTTCGCCGAGCCCTCCGGTTGGATACGAGCAACAGGCAGCTCGCCTTCTTTGACTTTTCCGTCTTGGCCAAGGGAAGTTTACGAGATCGTTGACCTTGTTAGTGGGTTGATCTGGTGCTACATTTGAAAAGTCACGCCAATGGCAAATGAAAGCTCGTTGTTTCCCATTAAACATCTATTACTATACATTAAGTTATTTAGGTTGTACCTTCATGAGGTACTCGGCAAGGCAAGCTCTAAATCACCATGCCCATCGCCGGTACCATGTCTTGGCACAACTCACCATCTACAAATCGCCATTATCCTGAACTTGG
Organism: Fusarium protoensiforme; assembly: GCA_011320165.1. Classification (NCBI taxonomy): domain Eukaryota; kingdom Fungi; phylum Ascomycota; class Sordariomycetes; order Hypocreales; family Nectriaceae; genus Fusarium; species Fusarium protoensiforme. Next base: position 55,062 of record JAANQP010000207.1, read on the forward strand.
CCATCAGAAATATCCTCTTTGCTGAACGGAACCAAGAGCGGGGCTTTGTCTGTACTGCATCACACCACCGGCAATCTATTTCAAGTCGCGTCTTGATGTCTTGGCTGCCGCTGCACTTCAATTGCTGGCTGCACCGTCTGACACGCCTGACCTTGGAATGGCCACATATGTAGACATCGATGAACCGGATGCACATGGTTACGCTACCAGTTTCAGCGTAGTTAGAAGGCCAATGAAGTTTTGGGTAAGGGGCATAATATATAATTCCTTCACTAGAGGGGTCTGAGGTGTGAACAGGGTCATTGTTCTTAGAACGTGATAATGGCTTAGGTTAAGAACAAACTGCCTGTCAATCTCATAAAAACAAAGACACAAAGAGATCTCAAGTTATGGAATAAGGGCCTCATTTCGTGTGGCCATTTGAACAAAGCGCCGCCTTGCCAACCTCGTCGGATGGCTTCTCTGGTTTGCGGTCTTGCGCTAGTTGGGTTGCTTGAAGGAAGAATGAAAGGAATCAAACTTCCATGCAACGAGAAAGAAACTGCTTTGTTATGCGAAAGGGTATGAGTCTTGAAGGTGGTCTACGTATGATGATCCGCGGAACCTGCCCACGCAACCATGACTCTACCCTCTCTTGTATCTCGGTCCTCTCAGTGTGCATCGAGTATACATAGACGCAAGTCATATCCAACCAATCATGCAACTAGTTATTGTAATCAATTGCCCAAGGCACGCCCTGAACAAACGGGACAAGGCCTAGGGTCTGACAGTGAACATAGCACAAGACCTGGTCAAGAGCAACGAAACATCATGGCTATGATACGACCGCATCTAGGTACCATCATTAAATTTTGCATACCCTAACGCCGTGCTAAGAGTCTTCCAACCGGCCTACTCTAACATCCTCCGACTTTTATAGCTGTATCCGCATTCTACCTGGTAAACTTGCCGCCTCGGCCCCCCTGTCGAGGTTGGCTGCCGTACGCCCTGCGACCCTGGTTCTTCTTGTCCCTGCTCATGCTGGCACCAAGTGTGATCTCCACTCGGGGCGGCACCGAGAAGCCAAAGCTCTTGGCCACCTTGGTCAGGTCCAGCTTGTTGATGTCAAAGACGCTGCGCAGCGAGTGCGAGGCGTATGCGTGCAGGTAGCTGCGGTAACCATCCTTGGCGCTCTTGTTTAGATAGTAGTTCTGGCTGATGAGCTTCTCGAGCTGTGACTGCACGTTCTGGATCTTCTTGGGGAAGTCAAACTCGACCACGGGGACGCGGGCCGCCTTGAGGTGGGAGAGGAAGCCGACTTCGCTGGGCTGGAGGAACATGAGGGATCGACCCTTGGAATTGCTGCCTCGAGCGGTACGGCCGACACGGTGGATGTAGTCGCGAGGGTCATCAGGAGGGTCGAACTGGACGATCCAGTCAACGGCAGGAATCTGTAGCTGGTTAGTCAACTGTCGGGAATATTTATCCACTAGTACTTACATCGAGGCCACGGGCGGCGACATCAGTGCAGATCAGAGTACCCTGCTTCGCGTTGCAGAACTCGAAGAAGGTGTTGGTTCGCTTCTGCTGCTTCTGCTTGCCGTGGAGGTCGAGGACGGGAAGATCGATGAAGTTGAGCAGTTCAGCATGATACTTGACACACGCACAGCTGCTGAAGAAGACAATGACCTTCTTCTTAATGTTTCGCTTCAAGAACGAAAAGAGAAGAAGGAATCGTCTGTCGGCTTCGCAGATAACGTAGCCCTGCTCGAGACCCTCGACTGTGCTGAACTGCTTCTCCTCGTCCACGTTGATGTACAGAGGGCCGGGGCGCAGCGAGATGCGCGCCAAGTCCTCGACCTTGGTAGTCTGAGTGGCAGAGAAGAGCATGGTCTGTCGGTCCTCCTTGGGAAGGATCTTGATGATCTGTCGCATTTCATCCTCGAAACCAATCTCGAGAATTCGGTCCGCCTCGTCAATGACAAGAGACTTGAGGTTCTTGAAGACGAAGGGGGTATTTTGCAAGTGATCGAGCAGTCGTCCAGGAGTAGCGATGATAAGGTTGACACCCTTGGAAAGCTTCTCAGCCTCGGCGCGACGGTTTGCGCCTCCGATAACGATGCCGTATGTTTGCGAGTGGTGAGCCATGAGCTCGCGGGCAACACCAAAGATCTGAAGCGCCAGCTCACGAGTGGGAGAGACGACAATGACACCGGTTCCGTTGCGTGGCTTGAATCGGAGAGCGCTCAGCATCTCGACGACAGGGATCAAGAAGGCCAAAGTCTTTCCAGAACCAGTCTTGGCAGCTCCGAGGACATCGCGACCAGCCAGCGAAGGAGGGATACCTCTCCTCTGAATCTCCGTCATCTTGGTGAAGCCCATCTCCTTGATCGCCTTCATAGTCTTGTCGGAAAGTTTCAGCTCCTCGAACGATTGAGCTTCGGCACCGGCGATGGGAGGTAATGTGAGCTGTCCACCGTCGGGGAGATCTGTGCTGTCCTCCTTGGAATCTTCCTCCTCCTCCTCCTCCTCATCTCCCGATTTGGAGTCATCCTCTTCCTCGTCGGCCTCATCACTTTCTTCGTTGTCCTCTACCTCGTCCTCATCTTCCTCGTCGTTGGAAGACTCGATCTCGGGCTCTTCGCGGGGCTCAGGTTCGGCGCGCTTGGCTTTCTTTGACTTTTGAGGAACACTGGGGGCAGACCTCTTTCCGTTGGTCGCCTTGACGCCATTGGCGTCCTTGAACTTGCGTTTCTTGCTTCCAGTGAAATCCATCTTGGTTGCGCGTGCGATGGTGATTTGCAGTAGCTCTCGTCTCGCGGCTCTGTTGGAAATATTTTCTTATCGCAAAAAAAAGTCCTGGATAACGGACGCATACAAGTTTTTCCGTTCCCCTACACACCAGGGCGGAAGGAGCGAATAAGGTTACAACAATTCCTTTTCTGCTGAGCGACCCTCCCCGCAGTGGACCAGCGGCAAATGTTGCTTTGCGCTTGCCTATTCTGTGCTAGCGCAGCGTCCCTTTAGACGCAGAAGCCAAAACCAATGCCTGCGGGCTGGGTCAGGTGATTTGTCAAAATGTGCAAGTGAGAGTCGTAGAGAAACAAGACATTGAAGATACGAAAGTACTATGCAATCCAATAGTGAGAGTAACCATGCGGTCTCTTTGACGTAATCATGAGTCAAGTGATCAAGTGTCCAGGTCAAAGCTCAAAGGAGGCCGGAAGGGTGATCAATATCAACCGGTGAGGCCCTCCAAAGGGAGCAGGGCGACCAGGGCTATCACCAGGCGCTATTTCCAATTATAGTTTAGTGCGCAGTCACGCCGCCTCAGCAAAATGGAAGGCTGCACTGCAAGGTACCTACCTCGAGCGCTGGCTGGGGCTGGGTCGTCTCGACTATTCCTTCCCACTCAGATTTCCTTCCTCCGTCACCTGCCCGCGCTCAACCTCCCCAAGACATCAACCACGAGCGCAAACCGCACACTCCTTTTAGCATCGCGGCAGTGTGAACCTTCAATAGGCGACCGTACCATCTTGTCCGCGACACGTTGCCGTCTGTGCACGCCTTCTTCTCGGTCCGCGCAAAGTCTTTGACCTCATTGTCATCTACGAAAATTGTGACCCCGGCAGATCCGTCCACTGTTCGCGATCATCTATACTGAGTGTCTTTGTTTCGCCGTCGCCTTTGTCCGCTTTTATAGCTCGAGGCTTTGCTATTATTTCTTCTTACCTCGCCGAGTTGTCCACCGTTTACTCGCGTGCTTCATCAGCCACACAACACTCTCAGCTTCGCTCTTCTGCTCTACCGATCGCACAAATGGCGGAACCTCGCCCTGACATCCAGAGTATTCTGGCCGCGCTTGGTACGTTCTTTAGACTCGCCTGTATGAAGTTTTCTGACTGACTTGTTCGCAGCGTCGCAGCGCCCACCAGCAACGACCCCTACTCAAACTCCTCCTGGCGCACCCAGCCAGGCCTACCCCCCACCCGCGTCCACTCAACCCGCGTCCGCATACCAACCGCCCCCTCCTGGCGCCAGCAACTATGGCGCTCCTGGCTATGGTGGCCTGCCCGCCCCAGCATCGAGCGGAAATGTCGACCTGAGCTCGATCCGACCGGTCAACTCTGGCACCATGAGCATTGCCGATGCTATTGCCCAAGCCAAGGCGTTCGCGGCCGAGAAGGGTGTGGCGTCCTACGATCGCCCGCTCGTTTACGCCGCTGACTCGCGAGGCCCCGATCGAGGCTACAAACGCTCGAGATCACGATCTCCCGCTCGGGATGAGTTTCGCGATGGCGTGAACCCATATCGCGATGAACGACGCGGGGACCGTGGGGGTCATGGTCGGAACTACGATCGTGATCGCTCTTATTCCCCCGGCCCCCGTGGTCGAAATTTCTCCCCTCGAGGAGGAAACGGACGGGAGAGGTCTCCGCTTCGAGGGGCCGATGACAATTCTGAAACTATCCAAATCGAATCAAGCCTTGTCGGTCTTATCATCGGTCGACAAGGAGAAAACCTCCGACGTATCGAAGCCGAGTCCAACTGCCGTGTGCAGTTCTTGACCTCTACCGATGGCGGCCCCTTCCGACAATGCAAGATTTCTGGCCCGCGACATCGTCGGGCCGAGGTGAAGGAGGCTATCAACCGGATCATCGAGGATAGTGGAATGGGCGCCCTTAACCGCCCTGAGAAGCCTCGTGATCCCAACAAGGGCGGTGCGACGGCTCTTCGAGAGGGAGAAGATCATATGCAGATCATGGTCCCTGATCGCACTGTTGGATTGATTATCGGACGTGGCGGCGAAACCATTCGAGACCTCCAGGAACGATCAGGCTGCCACATCAACATTGTAGGCGAGTCAAAGAGCGTGAACGGACTACGACCTGTCAACCTCATCGGCACCCGCGAGGCGGCTGCTCGAGCAAAGGACTTTATTATGGAGATTGTCGATAGCGACAGCCGGGGAGATGCCCCCGCTGCTAAGAGGATGGGAGGAGGAGGAGGAGGTGGTGGTGGTGGTGCTCGACATGATGCTCCTCAGCGAGATATGGGCGGCGCTGGTGGCCCTGATAAGATCAACGACTCGATCTACGTGCCTTCTGATGCAGTAGGTATGATTATAGGCAAGGGTGGTGAAACTATCCGTGAGATGCAAAACAGCACCGGGTGCAAGATCAACGTTGCACAGTCGACAAATCCTGGCGAAACTCAGAGGGAGATTGCCTTGATTGGCACGCACGATAGCATTGCTCGAGCCAAGCAAGCCATTGACGAAAAGGTGGACGCTGTGGTAAGTGATGGCTACATGCCTCATGTTTGTAACGTAACTGACAACTTGACAGCGCCAGAAGGGAAGTGGAGGAGGCCGTGGCGGCGGCCGTGGACACCAGGACCTCGACCGACCGAACTACTCTCAACAGGGATCCGGTGCTCCTACTAACCAGCCTGCTCCAGCAGCTTCAGGTGACGAGCAAGATCCTTATGCCCAATGTAAGCTACCACTCGGCCCATTTGCTTGTACGATCAGCAACTAACAAGACGATAGACGGTGGCTACCAGAACTACGTGGCGCTCTGGTATCAGTCCCTGATGTACCAACAGCAGCAGGGCGGACAAGGTGCCCCCCCTGCCGGGGCTCCTGCACCTGGGGCATAGTGATGTCCTGTTGGCGACTGCACGCTCTCATGCTTGGGTGACCTTGATCGAGCTCTCATCCGCAATGCCGCGGACCGAGTGCACCATCTGAGATGCCTGGTTTGATTGACGTCGATGCATCCTTTTGACGTCCATTGACTCTTCTCTGCACTGTTCTTCAGAGTCTGTTGACGAGACCCACGACTGTACATCACCCCAGCCTTATTCGCTTCTTGAGGATCTCTTCGACTCAAGGTCCAGCTTCTTTGATGACGTATACCATTTGACCCGACCATTGACGACATTAATACTGAGGTGCAAGAGCGGGGACGACGTCCATGGTTGTCCTGCTTTGGCCTCGCTCGTTCTTACATTGCCGAAAACTCAAGCAGATGCTGAATGCCTCCGCGGATGAGGACCACAGACTTCGCTACAGTTGGCGGCTTTACTTCCAAACCACAGACAGACAAGCATGACGGACGCGGGAATGCCGACCTTGGCAACTCACGACTAACGCGTTGGTGATGACTCGCGATCTCTGATGCACCTTGGACATGAGCATGACGTACATCCTGAAGGCTGCGACGCCAGTCGTGGTCTTTCTTGCCTTGAGGCAGTGAGCCAAGTTTTTGATTGGATTCGTTTCATGACATGACGTTTGAGCTTGTGCCTCGTGAGCCTCAAACCTCGGAACCTGGAACGGTTTAGTTGTGTCTATCTGCCGGCCCCTTTTCGAAGCGACCGACTCGACTCGTGCGTCTTGGATGATACAAACAAACGTGTCTTCTCTTGCAAGTGGATTCATCGTTTCTATATCTCTGTACTTATGCGCCTGCGTCTTGCCTCGTCGTCGTCATCTGCATCTGTCCTCTCGCTATCGTCTGCGTTTTTTCCGGGTTTTTACTTTAGCTCCACGACCCGTTTCTGACATTGCATGCATGCCATGAGGAAGGGAATGTATACTTTTGGTGGTGGTGGGGGAACGGAGTTGGGGATTTGCTTGCCTTGTACATCAGTTGACTTGCTTGCTTAGCATAGGCTTTATATACAACCGGATTTATCCAGCCCAGATTGTCGTTGCTGTGAAGTTTGTGTTTCGAGGGGTCATGTCTATCTATACAACTTGATTGATATCTCAGACAAGTCATCTATTGACTTGTGTCTCTTCCATTGGGAGCAGGTGCGAGAAGAGCCTTCTCAGCTGGACAATGCTTTCTTGCCTAGCTCTCTGGACAAGTAGGTACGTTGGTATGAACTATTGATGATTGCTCTTGCTTTGTTTCTGTCTGACATGTGCCAGCAAGACACTGAGCGAGCTCAGACAAACAAACCTTCAGTCTTTATTTACGCCGTCGACTTGAACATCTTTGTTATCAAAACACCTGTCACCACTCGTTACACCCATCCTTACACCACGGCATTCTTTTACTCGCATTCGTTATCCTCTATACGCCATGTCTGAGTCCAACCCCGAGGATGGACCAAACAACGAGGATGCCCATGACTGGTCGCAAATGGATTAGGAAGCCGCCGATGAGGGGCAAATTGATGCATACTTGCGAGATCTCCTTGAAGAACTGGACCGGAATGACTTTGAGAATGAGTACACGCCTGACGAAGACGTCCCAGATTATGTTGACGCACCCGATGAAGTTGTCCCGCCTCCGCCTCCGCCTACGACGCCCGACCAACCTATTCAGCAACACCCTTCGCCTCCGCCGGTGGATGACATGGCCTTCTTGGAGACTGAATTTTTCTTCCACCCCTCGGATCCTGTGGCAATACGACGGATGGCTGAAATGGAACCATCGATGAGTGAAGGGTTAAGGGATTTCCTTGGCCAGATACCAGGACCATACTTGATCGGGTTTTATGATCCTGGCGCCAGGCCCAACAGCAACGGCATTCCTGTTGTGGACATCATTTTCGACGCTGCCCACATTGGCCTCGTTACCAATGCTGTCAATGCTGCCAATGCTGCCAGCGCTGCTAACGCTGCCAACGTTGCCGATGCTACCGACGCCGACGATGCTGCCGACGCTGACGATGCTACCGACTCGGACGATGCTTCCAACCCCGATTACGCGAATTTCCGAGCTCAGCTCAGAGCGGTCAGTAAATACCGGTGCCAGACCTGCCATCGCTGGACGGGTAGAAAGAGGGCTACCTGCACTGAACGCACCATATGGGCATCCAACGCATCTTGTTACTACTGTACCTGGGCGGTATCGTGGTCACTTGCCACAGACGAATCACCCGATCTGAGGCAGACTCTGGTCAACGTTGAAGACCATGTGCTATCGGGGCGAGAGGAGCTTCAAAATAAAGGAGATGAGACCCAGGTCAGAATGGACTTCTTCCACAACAGAATGTTGGCAACTCAACACAACGCTGAGAGACGTATGATGGCGTTTGTAAACGATGGCCAGGTTGGACCTGGAACTCGTCATGGCGGTTTTCAAGAAGATTGAGAGATGGCTTTGCTTTGGGGACGAGGAAATATTTGAGAGCGAGGCGTATGGGAGTCGAGTCGAGGTATGTTGAAGCGTAGGGTTTGGGAATGTTACATGATGGTTTGGGTAGAATGGAATAGAACAGCGCAATTTGACATCATTTTGATAATATGAGGTTCAACGGAACTTGATATGGGAAGTGTAGGAGTAGAGGCATCTCTCCTTGACCCTCAGCACTAAGTCGAGTAGCCTTGGCTTCTAACCTTGCTGGGGAGAAGCTTAACCCATATACTTATATTGGCGGATGCAATAAGGATGATATGATATAACTGGAGGCAGAGCCATAGCTCCCAGTCTTTCATCTCATCTCATCTAGTCTCGTCTCATCTCGGCGTGTCTGGTGCACGGCCAGTATAGTAACCAGCACTGATGTTTTGGAGTCTCAAGTGGCGCTTCGCCTCGTGTTGAACTACGACCTGTGCAGTACCACTGGGTACCGTGCACCTCATCTACCTTACTCAACGGATCGCCAAAGATAGCACTGACGTGACGAAGTGGCCCAAGAGCTAGCGGCGCCTGTGACATCCGTATTGGAGCTGGTCTGGTGTAACCGAACGCCAGGCACGCATGGACATGGACGGCGGAAGCTGGCTGCCGGGGGAGGAGGCTAGGGGGATCCGGGTACCAGTAAAAGGACGGCGGGCAAAACGGGATCCCGCCCCAGGGCAGGGTAGCGGGCGTTGCCTTTTGGGCTTGAGAGGGACGGTTCGGTTGGCGCTGATGGTTGAGATGCCTCGGCCGGGTAGTCTCTTGGGGTAGCGGGGGGTGGTGGTGAGTATGGTTACACAGGTGTTGAACATGGATAGGTAGACGGAGATGTCATGATGTAACTATGGGATACAGCATTGGAGTTGCTTGAAGAGTATGCGTAACGGTGATAAGTAATCATGTCCCTGACCTGACCTGACCTGATGATGAAGCCCAGTCCAGTCCAGTCCAGTCCATCGACTCTTGAAGCGAGACGGCATGTTCCGGAAACACCGGTACGGCCAGACCAGAGGCTTCTCGACTAGCGCTCTGGTCTAGAACGCGAGACGAAGGCGTCGAGTGAGGGGAAGGGAAGGGAAGGGAGAACGGCCGTCAGTTGAGGCAGCGATGGGCAAAAAAGCTTGACATGACTTGGCGGGAAAGCTTGTCGCCAGGAGCCGACGAGACGAGATGAGAGGAGGGCGAGCGTCCATGTGCAGATGCAGTGGTGTTGACGTGATGCGACTGGCTGAGGTACGTACTCTAGGCGATGCCGCTTGAGAAGAGGCGCTAGATCAATTCCTCCTTCTTACACATTCATTGGGGAAACTAACGTCGACGAGGCATCCCTACAAGTGATGAGCACGATCGTGCATTCTTTTTAATTTCAATTTCTTCTTCTCTTCTCTCTTTACTCTTTTTTTTCATCTCATCTCCGTCTTTTACTGTCACTACCGGGCTCTCTCTCTCCTCTCTCTCCTCTCTCTCCTCTCTCTCTCCCCACTGTATCGTCTCCCTGTGGGCCATCACCACCACCAGACCAAGACCCAGACCACACCCCCGACCCACGAATCGATACCTCGCGCGTTCTTGGCCCCAAAAAATATGACAAGTGCCTTTTCGCGTCTGGCCTTGATCACCGTTGATCCTTGAGCTGCCTGTTTCTGTTTCGCCATCCCGTCCGTCCCGTCCGGACAACTCGTGGCCTCTTCTTTTTCGCATCATCACGCTCTGAGGCAATCTCTCTCTCTCTCTCTCTCTCTCTCTCTCTCTCTCTCAGGCCTTCTCTCTCCTGCGCAATCAAACAAAGTTGATTGCCTCAACAAGAGGCTAAAACGTCTGATCATCAGGTTAGCTGCCTTGGGTCTAATTCAACTATTTTCTGCCCACTGACCTCGAAACCTAGGCTAGACCAAGGTAGTCAGTCAGCCATTGGGCCATCCTACCGACCACCAGAAGAGAAGCCATGTGTCGCATGGTCGTCTTTGAAGGCCTCTGCACGCGCTGCGGCACGCCCCAGACTTGGACAGAGTTGACCCAGGAGCTCTCCTGCCTCGAGGCCAAGAACAAGGGCCACTTCGGCGAGTGCTCGCGCGGCATCTACGTTGAGGAGCACGACTTTGACCAGGAATGCAACACCTGCGCCGACGAGGACGAGGGCATCGGCGACCTCGACGAGGCGTTGGCTCCGGCGGGGAACTCCTTTCAGCACTCGATGAGCTCGAACCAGACCAACCCCGGCAAAAGCAACCCTTCCAAGAGGGGTGCTGCCGAAGAAGCTGGCGAGGCGAGCAAGAAGCAACGTACCTAATTACTGATGATGTACGACCACGAACGGCGGGTTTTTGTTCTTTGGGATTGAATCTTCTACTACTTGCTGGGCAAGTTTTCTAATGGCGTTCATCATTGGTCTGGGATGCCTTCTAGCGCAGAGTGGTTGGCTTTTTTTGCTCCGGATTTTCTGGAATGTAACATTAAACCTTGTCACGACTATGGCACAAGGAGACTCGAAACGAGTATGGACAGGAAAGAGAAAGGAAAGAGAATGGGCCCTTTGAGGCAAAGATACCCAAATATATCAACATATACAACTCCACAACAAGATGGAGAAAGAAACGAAACTCAGACGTAAGGCTCATAATCCTGTCTTCCCTTCCCAGGTCTCCTTGACTACTCTCCAGTATCGCTCCCCGTCGACCCTCGCGTGGGTAACATGCGTCCCCCCTGGAAACATCTCCATCTTCACACTCGTTCCCATCTTCTCAGCCTGCTTCCCATGTTTCTCGACATCCTGCCACATGACTGACCGATCCGCGTCTCCATATAGATACACCCTCCTCACCTCGCGGGCAATCCTCCCCGGTGTATTGAGAGCCAGGGCGTTGGCTTCCTGCGGTTCCACACGTCCCCAAGGTATATAACACGCCCACGCAGCAGCCAGGAACACCCAGACAAGAGGTGACGCCCAGAAGGGGAGACCCAGCGAGAGGACGTGGTGATTGGTCTTCCAGTGGAAGATGCCCGGGCACGAGTCCATCATCACGACGTGTCGAGGAACATGTTTCCCGCCGAGGGCCTCCTCCCAGAGCTCCCACAGCATCACGGCCGAGCTGACGCCGCCGTTTGAAAATATGTGCAGCAGGAAGCTTGGCTCGTCTCCTGAGGAGTTCTCGGCGAGGTCCTGGAGGATGGGCACCGCGGGGACGAAGAGGCGACGGCGCTGCGAGGGCCGCATGTACAGCTTGAGGTTGGAGCGGAGGACGAGGATCGCGGAGCTTGGGTAGAGGGCTCGGTGCTGGGCGACGTACTTTTCGACGTGCGAGTCTCGAGCGTCCATCCACGCCAGCAGGATGATGAGTCGTGGATCTGCCTCGTTAGGGGTCGACAAGGGGGATGACGAGTAGGTCACGGCCGAGCTGAGCGTCTCCATCGATGATGTAGTCATGATGCCGATTTTATTACTATACTGCCACTTTTCCCATCTTGTTGCTAGAAAAGGGGAGTTTGGTAGAAGAAATAGACCGTCGAATGCCAAGACGGGCCCCTTCGGGAGGCGTTCCGTGGCCGTCGGCCTCCAAGAGGGGCCGTGCTCCGCTGGGACCGGAGCCGGCGCGGACGAAATGTTGTTGGGAGACGGAGGAGCGGGCTGATTTTAATGCATGCATGTGTGTGCGGGTATAAAAATGCTGTATAAATCCAAATCTAAATTGCTCGTATAAATTGCTAGTACAATGCCCAATATCTAATCATGAAAAATACGCCTAGGAAACCCCCTTTAAGCATCCATCTCCCCAACCATCAAGATCTGCCTCTCTACAACGTCAAACATATTCATAGCCTCATTCTCAATCCTGATCTCCTCGACCCTCCTCTTGAAGCTATCGTCCCCGAGCACCGTCTCCACGCCGGCTCTCACCTGCCCGGGGCTCGGCCGTCCGGTGCGCAGGTTGACGGCCACGCCGCTCCACTGGCCGCGCATGGCGATCTCGGGCTTGTCCTCGGTCTCGCCCGCGAGGACCAGGGGTACGCCGTTGGTCACGCCGTGGAGGAAGCCTCCGTAGCCGGCGTTCATGACGAACACGGACGCGTGAGGGAGGAGAACGTCGTAGGGGAGGTAGTCGATGACACGCGTGTTGGCGGGGACGATCACGTCGGCGGGTAGGCTGGCCTCCTTCATGCCGAGGATGACCACCACGAGGAGGTCGTCACGGTCGGCGAGGGCTTGGATCGTGGGGATGAGGAGGTCGGTGTAGTCTCGGGCGATGGTGCCCTGCGTCACGGCGACGATGCGGCGGTCCCCTCGCCTGACGTCGTCCCACCAGGCGGGATAGACAAATCCGGCGGGGACGGGCTTGGGGGTCAGGCAGCCGGCGAACTTTACGTTGGAGGGCATGTCGGACCGGGGGTACTCGAGGCTCGGGGGACACATCTGGAGCGTCACGTCGTGGATGAGCATCCAGTGGTGGAAGGGCACCTGGGGCTCGAGGAGCTCCGTGGTGCCCAGCTCCTTGAGGATCTCGTCCTGGTGGGCGATGGACTCGGCAAAGGGACCTGCCACCATCATCTGGTTGAGCAGCTGGTTCCGTGCTCGGCCAGACTCGGACGAGTCAGGAGGGAGACCGGGACCACCAGGGCCGGTGTCGATGCTGGTGGCCACGTAGGGCACGACGTGGAGGTTTACCACCTTGGGCCTGGTGGTGTAGCCCTTGGGGAGGGGAGCACCAAGAGAGAGGGGGTTGACACCCATGAAGAAGGTCTCAGGTACGATGACGACCTCTCGCTCAGGATCCTTAGCCCTCAACCCCTCAAGGACCTCCTTGAGAATTCTCCAACGCTCGGGAGTCTGACCGATAAAGATGTACTTTATATCGTAGAGCAACCTCGGGATGCCAGCAGGTATAGCGTTACGCTCCGCCTCCATCTTGGGGTTGAACATGGGGGCAAGAGGCACAAACTCTGCGCCGGTGCCCCTGATGAGGCCCTCGAACTGGGCGCCGCCGATAAACGTCACCTCGAAGCCACGACGGACGAGCTCTGCTGCGATCCTGGCAAGGGGGTTCGTGTGGCCATCGGCAGGAGCGGCGGCGAAGACGAGGTGAGGCTTTCTGGTGGTGGAGAGGGCTGCCTTCTCGATACCAGAGGCCAGTTCGGCCACGGTAGAGGTGTTGGAGGGCATGCTTTTTGTGTGAAACGTGCAAGTAAAGGTGAATATAGAGATAACTCGCTGGAACTCGCTCGGAATCAGATCAAGAGACGGAATGAGCTGAAGAGAAGAGATCTACAGTCCAGACAAGAAAGACAACAGGCCAAAGACGTCTACTATATATCATGTCCATCTCAATCTCCAACCCCATATACGAAAACCCTCCAGGGCCACCATCAACTCCAAGGCTGACTCGACCTAAAAAAAATCCACACAAATCAAAAGTCTGACATGAGATTTTGGCATAAGCCAAGAGGTCCCCCAACGGCAGCGTAACATTCATTTCACCAGCAGACCCAATAAAACGAGGACTCTTGCCCACAGCGCGGCGCTATCATGGTCCGGGTATCTCTGCCTCCGCCCGTACCATCAGCCCTATCAAAGGACGACGGACGAGGATAACCAACCGCCTTGCCGCTAGCTCGGCAGCGTTTGGCTCCGTGCTGATGATGACTTGGTTCTGGATGCCGGATGGTGTCTTGAATGTTGTTCCTTCGCCGCGTGGCTGTGTCTCCTTTGCTGACCTCGATGAAGCATTAGTAAAGGGGGCAAGATTGTGCAACTTGGCGATGCGTTGGCATTATTTGTTTGCCTCTTTGTTTATCAGCCGGCCCGTGGGTGAACGTTCCCGTGTCATCTCGGGCATTTGCTCTCTTGTGTATTAGTTGACAGTGATACCATAGGCATGGCTAGTCGAGCAAGCTAGACGGGGTTCGATGCCGCTCTCACTCACCATCTTCAGCAACCGAGGTAGCCTACCTGTAGTCTCATCCAGCCACACATGCTTGCAGCTATCTACCTGCCCGTAGATGAAACATGTGAATAGAAGAGATACCTAGTTGGCTGAGGTTGCCAAGTTTATCGTCAGCAACGAAATGCGAAAAAAAACTAGTCTTGGCTTACGCGAGCCAAAACAGCGCACACCCAATGTTTAATAGTGCTTGCCTTGCTTGCTGACACCTTGAGGCTGAGGTGACAAAGCTTGCCGAAAAGAATAGACAAGGGCTTACCAGTGACATTCCATCTCTTCGCCTACTGTCAGATGTCAAGCGCTTATCGAGAAAGGGACAAAAAGGGTGGCACACGATTGCTCTTGGTGACATCTATCAGTTGGTGATAGCGCGGAAGCGTTGCCGAAAAAGTCTTGGGGACGGGAAGGTTGGTGAAACGGGCATGTTGCATCAAGAGACAGGTCTTGATCTGTCTTTTGGAAGAGTTGATGATCTTGAGTTTATAGAGTCTGTTTATCATCAGTTCATAACTTAGAATGGATGTATCATCCAACCTCTTCCCTACAATGGATATTCCACGTACCGTTTCTATGTCAACACCACGTAAATCTTGTACGAGGCAAAAAGAGATTCCATCGCACTCGGACTAAAGGCCACGAGTTCAACGTTTCTACCTCTCACAGAGCCATCAACGGTAAACGATCAAGTAACGATTGGCTCGGCTTCGTACATGTTTGGACAAGATGCCGTGCCTTCCTCGGCATATCCATGCTGTGACACTTGCCCTTTTCGACGTGACGTTTAATGATGGCAGGAGCGCAGCGCCATCAAAGTGTTAAAAGGAGATCGTGCCTTCCTCGAATTTTGATGTTATCTCGGGCCTGTTCTGACGGTCGCTGTACCCTTTCCTCTTTCTGGTTGCCCGCGTACCTATACCAACCCAATCTTTTCATCGCTCGTTGCCATTCAAGATGGCGTGGAATTATCACTCCCTTCTCTTCATCTTGACTCTCGCTTGCCATGTACTAGCAGCCGCCGTACAGGTCGAATCCGGCAAAGCAGACTTGGATCTCACGACACCATGGAATGGATTCCACCTGAAGCGAGCCGTACCCATCGTCGCTCCATCCCCCGATCGCCTCAGCACTCGCGTATCAAAACTCAAGAAGCTCAACAGGAAGCATCAAGTCCACCCAAGATCTGCCGCCTCCCTACTCGCGAAACGCAACCAAGGACCTGGGTTTTCTCTCAAGAATGGAATCCAGAACATCTCGGCTGTGGGCGACTTCTCGACTTCCTATGCGATCCAATGCCTGTGGGATTCAACCCCCGTCTGGCTCACCTTCGACACTGCGAGCTCCGACACGTGGGTGGTCAAATCAGGCTTCAGGTGTGAGAACAACCTAGGCGATAAGCAAGACCAGGACTGGTGCGGCTTCGGCCAGCCGCACATCCAAGACTTTGGCTTGGGGAGGCTGACAGAGATACACTTTCATCGGAGCTACGCTTCTGGAGAGGACGTCTCGGGCCCAATGGGTGCTTCTGATATCTCCTGCGGCGGTATGACGGTCTATAATCAGCAGGTCGGCTTAGCCAACAGGACATACTGGCATGGTGACAACGTGACTGTTGGTGTTCTGGGTCTGGCGTATCCATCTCTCACCAGCGGTTACTTGGGCGGCCCCAAGGACGAGACCGAGTGGAACAATTACCCCTATACGCCCTGGCTGACCAAGGCCATCGCACAAGGCGCCATGAACCCCATGTTTAGCGTCTGGCTTGACCGAAACTCGAGCGATGGGATACTCACTTGGGGCGGACTTCCGCGGCCCGCTGCCCTCAGGCTTGGGCGACTTGCGAGCACCGATCTCATCATTGTAAGTTTCAAGTACCGCCGACGATTCTGCCGAGTCGAATCACTAACTGATACATCCTCTTAGGCAAAACTCGACGACCGGGAAAAGAGTGCCTGGAAGCCGTCGTTCTACACAATTATCCCCGACGGGCTAACATGGGGAACAAGAACCGACACGGGAAAGTACCCTTACATTGTCGACACGGGGACAACCATGATTCACGTGCCTCCGCGTAGGTAAAAGTTCTTTATGAGCTATCATGTCCGCTAACCCCTCTCCCTAGCCCTTGCCGAAGCCATCGCGGCGGCGTTTGAGCCGCAGGCCGTGTACCTGTATCAGTGGGGGTCATACTTTGTCCCATGCGACTCAATCGCGCCAAGCTTTGCCGTCATCATCTCCGGGGCCAGCTTCTGGATCAACCCGGCTGATATGATATTCAAGGACCTCGTGGACCCTGGGACGGGGTACTGCGCCACGGCCGTCACGACCGGAGGATCGGGGCCGTACATCCTCGGTGACGTCTTCCTCCAGAATGTCCTGGCCGTTTTTGACGTGGGAAACGCCGAGATGCGGTTCTATGCGAGGAGGTGAGCGGGCGTAGGCTGCGGGCGATGCTGCAGTTGCGTGGCGTGATGATGGCTCGGTAAATCAAGGCATGTGGTCGGTTCATGGGTTGATGGGGAGTTGGACTTTATGGTTAATGTCATGATGATGGAGAGACTATGGAGTAATTGGTCAAGCAGGAATCATCTCGGTAGTTGAGGAGTTCTTTATGTGTGATAATTCATCATCTCAGCTATCGTCACCGGCAGATCAATCCATGCATCCGTGACGGGGATATTGAACCGGCGATTTTAGCCAAGACGCTTCTCCGGAGCAAACCATGATTCTCCATTGAATGAAAGAGGAAGTCTTGCCTATCACAATTATCGCAATGCGCAATAGGCAGACTTGTTCTTTGACAGAGAAGTATAGCTGAGTTCGTCGTGTCCCCACACAAGAACCAATTCGTAAGTAAACAAGGGACTTGGACAGAGACAGGGCTCAATTCGAGCACATACATGTTGTATTAGTTATTTGTCACTGTTCGTGGTCAGTTGGTCTCATTACAGCAACTTCTAGAGTTATAAGTCTCTTCATTCAATGGGTGCTCAAAGCGATAAGTTATTCCACTCGTTCCTATCAACTTGGACGGGCATACAGGGTGGGTAGTTCAATTTACCAATTCGGAATCTTCCTATGACGTCCGATTATGAGCAATAACATAGGCTAGAAGGTCTCTAGTCCAGATGTCATTGTTCGTCATGTCCACCATTCACCCTATGTTGAGCCCAACCTTCCTCAGGATAGGCAGATAGACATTGGATGTTTGCCCTTTGAGAATCCACCACACATACCAATAAGCCTTGCTCTCTTGCCCATGTTCGAGCCAAGATGGGGGACCCAGACAAAGAAGCGGGTGGACGTCCACCATTTGCCAACGACCAGCGCTTTTGAGCTGCCGTTGTTCAACAAAGATGGCACACAAATAACGACCAACAGACTATTTGCAGAAGAAGAAAAAAAAAAACAGATGAAGCTTCTTTTATGACCAGGCCGTCCATTTGAACCGTTCTCTCAACTCGTTCTGCCGACCTAGAAGCCAACACTCAGTGATCAGCTTCTTTGTCCTAGAACACGTTGAGAGGGACGTGAACAACTCTCAAATTCAATACGGGCCTCGCCTTCTCACTGTGCTTAAATACACCGGGTTCTCTTCCAGAGAATCTAAAGTCTTCATAACCGGGCAAAGCAAGCAAGCATCTTCTTAAACACTTGATATCACAACCCGACAAACCAGCTCTAGCTTTACCCACCATACACCTTTGAAATGGATCAACTACAGCAACGACAGCCGCTACTGAGGCGAATGGCAGAGGCCATAGCCCTGCCGTCCATGCTCGCCTTGGCGGTCGAGGCCTTTCTGATAGTTCTTTACCTCAGATTTTGGTTCGGATATTCGTGGATAACCAAGTTCAGCATCTACATACTTGCCGGCGACCTGAACGCAGAGCGACTCCCGTTTCCGCACATGATCGTCGCCTTCCTTGTGATCATGGGCTTGCTCGAGCTCTTTTACTTCATAATCATGATCTGCAGGAGATGCACCTCTCACATCGGTGTCAGTGTTGGCTACGCAATCGTTCTCGCCTCCTTTTACTATTGGATTTTCGAATAGTTGAGCAGCGTTCTGAGAACTCAAACATGCGTGCCGGCATAGCTTGATTAGCAGCAATAAATAAAATAAAATAAAATAAAATAACACAGCTTATGTGGCATCACTAGTAAACTCATAGATGAACAAATAAATCATGTTCTGATACAAACCTGTTCTGTGCCTCTTACCGCAAGAGCCGACACAGCTTCAATGCCCCTTATCAGCAACGAGTCATGGTGGGATGCTAATCGCGATAGACGCAAGGAAAGCTCGTGATGTCAGTTATTATTATTACTCCCCATTTCGCTGACCTTGTCGGCTCGGTCACGGGCTCCACAGCCTCCATCACTCACCGAAACAACAGCGGGCCGAAAAAGGAAAGCAGCTTGCATCACCGAGGGCGCCAAGACGGTCCGTCTCGCGATCCAAGGCACCTTCACCGACGAATTGAGCATCACGAGAGAGGCGTCCATCGCCGCCGCCGCCGGGGAAAGCAAGGATCTCAGCGGGCAACGGGTTCAAGTTTCGAGAAGCGGGATTCTTATCCGGCTTCATCTCGCTCAGGGCGGGCGAAGCCGGTTATGACGAGGCCCCCAGGCTGTCATGGATGCATCGTGTTGTCGTTATCGTGAAGCAGCAGGGCAAGGCGGTGTGAGAAGGGGAGGAATTGGACGGGGTGGACCCCGCAGTCACGATGCAAGCAAGAGAAGAGATAGATCCATGGGTTATTTGCCGTACAAAGGGGCCCCTGTCCAGGTGAGGGTAGGTTTCCCCTGGCCCCCTGGACCTAGGGAAAATCTGGGCAGGTCAGAAGATAGATGACCCAGTCGCGATGCAGGCATCGGTCGAGAGCGGCACCCCGGGGAGCCGTGGTTGACCTTGAAGGACGGGCTCACGCTGAGCGAATGGACCGGATGGGACAGGCGGGAAACGAGACCATGACACGACAGCGGCGCGAGTGGTGCCAAACTCGGACAGACCCGGGAGGGGGAGTCTGGGGGGTCTCGTGGACGGCGTTGCTCTCGGTGGCGGTTCCTGCAGCTCACCCCAGACTCTGGCCTTCTGGGCTGCTTTGCTTTTTTGTCCCGGGACGAGATTTCGGATCTGTCAACGGGTGTGTAACCGTAGCCCCAAAGCTCTTCGGCCGGTCGTCGGTGTCCGGCGGCACAAGTCCGAAGGTGTGTGAATGAATGCCTGATGTTTGCTCACGTCCGGCCCAGACCGGGAGGATCCGGAGGCACGTCACGGCTGAGCTTAAGGTCAAGGGAAGCTCTATTCTGGCAGCTCCTGTGGCTTGCTGTCTTGCTTGCTGCTGCTTGATGTTCCCCCCACCCTCGGCAAAGGACACAATAAAACAGAACAGTGGAGGTTTCTGGGGGTCAACAACCATCCATGTGCCCCGAGTTGAAGGCATCCCCGTGAGAGGTACCGATCATTAACCGTTCGGCTCCAGGGGCAGAGAATAGGCACGAGGTTCGTCGCAAGGGGAGCAAACCGAGATGAATTAGAAGCCAAAGACGACGACGTGATGAGGCACGAGGACCCTTATTGACAAATACCTAGGTCAAAAACAGCCCTGTAACGGGGACACCTTGCAGGGCATCCCGGGGGGGCATTTCTACACCTACGCACGGCGGGGGTTTGGCCCGCGCTGGTGGATAGCAAACGCGGGCGTTGGCGGGGCAGGGGCGACCTAGGATTGGTCCCCTGTTGGTCATCCATCCATTTTCATCGTCATTCATGATGGAGCCTCGACCACGAGAAAGACGATGCAAGCCGCGCGCCGCTAAACGATTTTTTTCCTTCTCCTTCTTTTCTTTGCTCGTGTGTCTGGAAGAAGAAAATAACCATAATTAACTGTCTGCTTGCTTACAGCTTCTTAGTGGTCTGCTGTTCTACTCAGCTGGCCCTCGCTGTTCGCCGCTTCTTTACACCGAGAATAGCTACTCCCTCAGGCCGGAATCACACACACACGTCCTTTGACCTCGCCCTTTTTTTCTTTTCCCCATCCCTTTTTCCTTTCTATTTCTTTTTTTACATTGACCTGATCTATTCATACTGTACAGGGGGGTCAGAGCTGTTTCTACATCGTATCATCCATCCATCCATCCCGATTCTTATACATACGGTACACGCGCTCATCACTCGCTCACCTACAACAACCCCTCATCTCCCCCGCCTCCGCCTCCGCCTCCTCCAAACAGCTTCTTTCCGAGTCCGGTTCCCTTCCCCCGGAGTCTTTTGAGTGTGTGTGTGTGTGTGTGCGTCTGCGTGTGTGCGTGTGTGTGTGTGCAGATCACATATCGTTTGATCGTTTCTCGTCTTCATCGTCTTCGACACACAACAACTGCTATTACAGTTTTATAGCTGCAGTGCTGGGGCGTTGCATCCATCGACCGTCAATCCCCACATCGAGAAGAAGGAGCGGCGCTGCTCTTATTCTCTGCAGTCGCACCTGCAGTTGCAGTACTGGACTGTACTGCACACCTACCTTCCCTAGGTTCAACTACCAAAACGTAGTTGGATCCATTGGGCCTGTCATCGATTTGGGAAAGAGCCCTCTTTGCCGTTGCCGCTTCCGCTTCCGCTTCCGCCTCATCTGATCTCAGCTGAGCTTCTCCCGCGCCTTCCAATTATCTACCTATCATTGCTGCACCTCGCCCAGCTTGCTCCTTCCTCCTCATACACACCAGCAGAGAGCTACCTACATCGCATACCCGAGGCTTACGCGCCCCCATCTCGTCGCCCATAGAATTCAACCCTTACATTCTATTCATACTCGCCATCCTCGACTTTTACTCCTTTCGCTTCATGTCTCTGCAGTATTGGAGCTTCCGTACACTCGATCAATCTCCAGCTCGTCTTGCTCTCGGTCCTTGATTGCGCTCCCGCTCAGTCGCATTCCTCGCCCTCGCCCAACTCCGATAATACCCATTCCACTTACATCACCACTCCCACAAACCAACGCCCACCATGCCTTCTCGAACCAACGGCGTCGGGGTCCAGGTCGAGGACACCAAGATCTGTGTGGTCATGGTCGGCCTGCCTGCCCGAGGCAAGAGCTACATCGCCCAGCGAGGTCAGTATTCCCACCACAACCGTCATGCAGCCTCGACTAACAACCAACAGCCCAGCGATATCTCCAATGGCTCTCCATCCCAGCCCAGACCTTCAACGTTGGCAACTACCGCCGCAATGACGCCCCTCAGCCCAAGGCCGACTTCTTCGACACCAACAACCCCGAAGGAGAGCGAAAGCGCCGTGCCGCCGCCGAGGCTGCCGTTGCCGACATGCTCGCCTGGTTCCGCTCTGGAGGTATCGTCGGCATCCTCGACGCCACCAACTCGACCCTGGAGCGCCGCAAGTGGGTGCTAGAGGTCTGCAACGCTAACGGCATCGAGGTCCTCTTTGTCGAGAGCAAGTGCGACGATGAGGAGCTCATCATGGCCAACATCCGCGACGTCAAGACTGGCAGCCCCGATTATCGCGGCCAGGATCCCGAGACTGCTGCCCTCGACTTCCGCAACCGCATCCGCAACTACGAAAAGGTCTACTGCACCATTGACGCCAATGGCGAGGAGGCCCACCTGACCTACCTCAAGATCATGAATGTCGGCAAGCAGGTCATCATTAGCCGTATCCGGGACTATCTCCAAAGTCGAATCGTCTACTACCTCATGAACCTCCACATCCGCCCCCGCTCTGTCTGGCTATCAAGAGTAAGACATCTCTCACCTCATGACTCGAAGACGAATGCTGACCCCCTGTAGCACGGCGAATCTCTGTACAACCTTGATGGAAGAATCGGCGGTGACACGCTCCTTTCTCCTCGTGGCGAGCAATATGCTAGGAAACTCCCTGAGCTCGTCCGAAAGTCGGTCGGAGTACGTCCTCCAGGATATCCTAGCTACAAACGTAAAAGCTAACATGACTTTCAGGATGATCGTCCCCTTACCGTGTGGACCTCGACTCTTCGACGAACCATCGCCACGTCTCGCTTCCTTCCTCAGCACTACAACCAGCTCCAGTGGAAGGCCCTTGACGAGCTTGACTCTGGCGTGTGCGACGGTCTTACTTACCAAGAGATCAAGGACCGATATCCCGAGGACTTTGCTGCTCGTGACGAAGACAAGTACAACTACCGCTACCGTGGCGGAGAGTCGTATCGCGATGTCGTCATCCGTCTTGAGCCTATTATTATGGAACTGGAGCGAAGTGAAGACATTCTCATCGTCACTCACCAAGCCGTTCTGCGCTGTATCTACGCCTACTTCATGAAGAAGGACCAGGCTAAGAGCCCCTGGATGAACGTTCCCCTCCACACCCTCATCAAGCTGACACCCGGCGCCTATGGCACTGAGGAGGTTCGCTATGAGGCCAACATCCCCGCCGTCAGCACCTGGAGAGGCAAGGGAAGCACCGCCAAGCACGAGAACCCAGCCCCCGAGGTCTTGTAAGCCGAGAAACGGGCATAACCGAGGTAATCGGACGAGGGCTCCCGACTCGAGCCATCAGTACATATAGCGCCCAGGGAGATGGCCACAACGAGATGGACCTCTCTGGTGCCAGTGGATGACACTTTTTTTTACGAACTGAAATGAGCAAGCATGTGGAATCGGTTGAGCTGAATGAAGAAACGACAATAAAAAATTCGAGGAGCATTCTATGACTACCAGCGAAGGGGAAGGGAACTTCAGAGGTGAATGCTATCCTCTAGGACTATGGGCTTCAGGACATCAGAGCATTGATCCATTTGGCCGTCACCACACGATACCTGGACGGTCCTGTACTGTACAAGAACTGAGGCGTTTTTGCCGTTTTGTCAATTTGGGGTTGAGGCTGGATAATGACTCTTGGGTCTTGAAAATGATATCAATTGACGAATAAATTCAAATATCTTGACAATATTCCAGCTCAAGTTGGTAGAAGTGAGAGGATGCTGTCAAGTAGCCTGGTGATCTTGAAGATGGTTGCACATTGTCTGGCCTCATCTTTGGCGAAAGACTACCACGATATGCTCTGTTTCATGGTCCTTGTCGAGTTTCCGAGAGAGAGAGAATATGGCTTTCGTGTGGTACAGCAACCCCCTCGGACGATCTGGTCCATGTTTCGGCTCGGTCATCTCAACAGTTTCATCAACGCCGCCATGATAACTAAGAGCGGGACGGGTCGCTGTTTTGGATGTGATTTGAACATTACACCCACCCCTATAAAAAACGCACCTAGGCCGTTCATCAACAAATAGTCCTTGGCACACTCAACAAGATACATACCAACAGCATGGATCAACAAGACCCCCGTGAGCCAGCATGGCCTAGGATCCCTAAGCGCCCTCAGCGCTGGTCTTCAGCCGGGATCGACTGTGCCTCATCAAGTCGGCCCAAGGTCATGCCACATCGGCTGTGGGGATTGCGGGGGAGACAATGCCGGGGTGAGCCGAGCCGGTAGATGGCCGGTGGGGCCGCCGGTCTACCGAGCTGAGCTGAGAGCTGAGTGCGAATTCTGAACCCTCGTTGAAGCCAAGACCTGGTCTTGGCTCTCATGCTCTGAATGTTGGATCCCAGCTGGCAGCTGAAGCTCTTTGTTCTTCTCTGAAACGCATGCGTCCAGAGGCAAAGAGCACCAAGGCATTGAACACCAATTCAGTATGGACCAAAAAGCAGGTCGCCATGATGTACGCCCTTCATGACGCAGGCTTCTCCTGCCGAGACAGGTGAAAGTTTCCATGGATCAGACATGTCAATCGTTGTGGTCGTGTGTGCTTCTGCTCGACTGCCCCATGGAACTCTGCAAACTGGACAATCCCCAATCCGACGCCTTGTGAGCTTCAGGAGTCCAGGTCACGGTTCGCGGCTCGTTGTCTGCGGTTCTAGGTCGTTTCCGAGGAGGTGCCTCTTGTCCTGACGGAGTCTTTACTCGGCCTGGGCGAACTCGGCCATCTCTCGGCCACACCGGCCAAGAGCGACGGAATCTTCCGGTAGTTGGTGCAATCGTGTTTGGCCGAGAGGGAGCGGTATGCCTGGGATTAAGTTCGGGGAGGAAGATGTGATTCGCATGGTTATGACAGGCGCAGTGGCAGGATAGGTCAGGGCCTGAGGCCTTGACAATCTTGGCGATGAGTTCGGCCATGGAGAGTTCGATATGTAATTTGACCAGATATGCGAGAGGATGGAATTCAACGTATCTGCAAGCACCAATTAGTGAGTGAGCAGGCCAGGACCTTTGGGGCTCGCGGCGTACAGAAAATTATTGTCAAACGACATGCTCGCAATGATGAGGATCTATAGCTGTTAGTCGAGCATGGCCAAGTCTGATGAATAGGAAAACCCACATCCATCGAGATGGAAATGACAACCATGACCAGGTTGAAGCGATACAGCGCCACGTACTTGGTGAGGCCGTAAGAGATGAGTGAAGAACGCACGAGATGGACAAAGTAAAAGTTCAATGCCAGATCGATAACTGCGAATATACCCTTCTCGATTCGGTCCCAGATGTTGTTGATGTGGATATAAGTCTTGTTAATCTGCAGGCGAGCGGGGATCCAGATGCAGAATACCGAGATGTTGATGACGACCAGTATGGCAAATGTTCCCCATTTTATTCGACGTACGGTAGTTGGCGAGACGGCAAGGAGAGCGATCCGGTTGATGATGATTTGCATGATGCAGTGAATCTGAAAGACCCAGAGAAAGACTGGATGAATGTCAGCCAGAGTCCAAAGTCGGTCGATAAGAGGAGCTTCGTCATACGAAATGCAAAGTAGATTTCAAAACTATTTAGTGAATGTTAGCCAATGCAGAAGGCAAGAGAGTAGGGTCCATCATACCCAGGGGGAATATTCCCATGGACATAACCCCAGGCAAGTCCTCCAATGATGGCACTCGAGATCAGCTCCAGCCAGATGAGGACCATGTACGTGGTAACTCTTCGAGCGCGCTTCCATTGGCGATATGTCTGGGTGACGACTCGAATAAGGCCAAAGGCACTCAGGGCGAGAGTCATGCCCCATACGACGCTGACAATGGCCAGGTCTTCGCAGCTTGGCTCATCGTATTGGTACCATGGCGGGATTAAGGAGCCCTTTTCCGGCATTGTATCATGATCGTCAATCAGGCTGAAGGCAAGAAATTGGCGAGAGAATGCGCGGTGGCGGAGGGTGCTGCTGCAGCACTCGTATCGAGGTGGAGGGCGAGTATATCAAGGAGCAAACTAGACCAGACAGGATGGATTTCAACATGGGCAAAGTTGCAAGAGTGAAAAATTGTCATCTCAACAGGCACGGGATCTCTCATGTCAATTACAGCAGCAGCAGCCCCGGCCCTTGTAGAGGAGGCGGGTTAAGCGGTTCAGAGGTGCAGGCGGGTGCAGCGGTGGCGCCGAACGAAGCTTGATGTGAAACTAGCGCTGGATGGCGACTCTGGGTTGAGGGCGTGGCGTCTGCTTGGGGCTGCCCGATGAGCCGGTCGTGGAGGGTGAGCTGCGAAGCTCAGTAATCTGTGCGATCATAGCTTGTGTGTGTGGACGGCGAGGGCTTAAGAGGCTGCGGATTGGCGTCTTCCCGTCACCGCTCAATCGTTGACAGCTCGCGAGGCGGTAACGCGTGGCTCGCCTGGAACGAGACGGATCAAGCCTTGGGTCATCAGATCAATTGCCAGCAGAGAGGAGCTGCAGACTTGTTGGTGGCACGCAGGCAGGCTTGAGTAACCCTGATCGGCCGAGCCTATCGTCAAGTGTCTCACTCGCAGAGGTCGTAACCATCAGCAGCAGGTAACGCCATATCGAGATGCGCCTTGATGCACGTCGATACCCGAGGGGGTTTTTTCCTATCCTGCTGCAGCGCCGTTTCCCACCACACCGTCATTGTGCTCGTCAATGAAGGCCAAAGGCGCCAATGAGCTCGTGTGGTCTGTCAGCTGGGCCAAACCCCGGCTTGATTCCGCAGCAACGGGTCATGGCCAGCGGCAGCAACCCTAGGCGACGATCGCGGGGGGATCCTGCAAGGCCAATGATGGACAAAGCGGCCAGCCGCTGGGTCCGGCACTTGGAGGGTGAGCAAGTGAAGCTTAGCGGGAAACGATACGTCAGTTAGGTTCCGTCGAGTGCGCGCTTGTTCAGGGCAGGGCGATGTGTACAGTAGGTGACGTCTAGGTTTAACTTTGACGGAGTGCGGGAAGGAAGGATTCTAGATTCGCGAGTGATGGATGATGGATGGTGAATTAGAGATGGATCAGAGATTGGGTTGAATCTCATTGACATTGCCCCATAACACGTGAAAGAGAGAACGTGGCTTGGTGTTTGAGGCTCAAGTGGGTGAATAGAAATGGAAGGACCAAGGTCGGTTGGTGATGGAGGCTGCCTCAGGGTAGGTGCGAAGGTGAGCAGAACACCAACCTACAGCAAATAACAAGTGCAAGTGCAAAAGGGCAATAGCGTGATTGCAAGCAGTAGATTTAGCATCAATCTAAATGTCAAAACAAATGACTAACTGATTGAGTCTAGCCAAGTTACACTGTAACGCGTGCTTCTGTCACTGAGTTGCAGCTCATCTCAACACCAAGGCACAAACGGGGAGGACTTCCTATGCATGCAAACAGGAATAAGCAACGTTCTCATTCCGCCATGATTACACTTGATAAGCATTTAACTCTAGAAACATTTCATTACTCAACCCATAGATATCACAAAGCACATTCTATTCACCCATACCTTATGAATTGCATCACAACCTACTCTACTATAGTGATTCTATGACTAGACTCTGTGTTACCTTAGCCTAGCTTGATATAAACCCATATGCTTAACTCTACTTAGACCTTGCTCCTTATTTCCTAAACATCAAGACTTTCGCGAACACCATGTCGTATCATTTCCAGCCTCCCCTCTTCGGCCTCCCCTTATACTTCTACCCAGTCTCTCCCCTTTACTGGCAACTCGCGCCTGTCCTTTTGCCTCTACCCCGTACCGCCATTATTCCTTGCATCAGAATCAAGGTAATATTCCACAGAGCTGGAAATATCCTTGGTTCAAACGATGCTGTCTACCATACTCCTCCATCTCGAGAAACAGTCCTGGGAAATCTTGCTTGGTGGTCCAAGAACCATGGTCTAGGGGATAGAGTATACTCAGGACAGGCAAATCTTTATCTCACAAGCAGTTTGCTGTCTACTCTTTCGATCCTACCCGAGACTGGAGTTGTAAGGCCTTCAAATACTGTGAGGATAGTTTCGTTGGGAGAACAGCATTCGGTCTGGCAATTCGAGAACATGATGTCCGAGATTGGGACCAGAAACCTTGGGGCATTTATTGTTGTGGATGTGGGAGCTTTTGATCAGTTCCATCAGCAGCAGAACCCTCCGGCGACGAGCCAACAAGATGACCAAGGTGCTCGATCAGATGGCGCACCCCCGGATGATGCATCGCCCGATAGTGCAGTCTCAGGAGACAGTCAGCCGCCGCAAGATCAAAACGGTGGGCAGACACAGCAGGGCAATGATGAGCCGGAGCCAAGTCAAGGGGGAACTGCAAACGGTTAAATAAGAATCAATTCGGTTGACAAAAGTCGAGAACCTTTCCAGCAATAATGAGTAAACTTGTTTGATCTCGATAGAAAATGCCCAGTAAGCGTTTGCAGACTCTTGGTACGTTGAACCATCTCCTGTCTGATCGTGGGAATATCCTCTGCTGCCATTGCCTACCTCGGCACAAAAGCATAGCTGCACCCTATTGAACCACAAACAACCGCGCGAACAATAGTTAGAACCAAACGAGACAAGTTCCCAGACGGAGTTGGTCCTGATCTGCCAGAGGTGCTCTCTACCCCCCTTTCACAACCGCAACCCATCCCCATCAACACAACTCACAAACTCTCACCAAAGCAGAACAACGAAAAAACAATGGACGTCTGCATCACAGCCCAGGAGCCCTTCTCCTGCGAGCCCATCGGCTCAAAGCCCTTTGAACCAGTGCAGACGGGCTCCCAAAAGGCTGCCAACGACACCTCCGCCTCCGCCTCGGCCCCTCTCCTCCTGGGAGCCAAGTCCCCCCCCCCGAGGGTGTCAAGCCCAAGGAGCTCGAGTTCGAGCTCATTACCTACGACCCCTCCAACGACAGCTCCCTCACCCACCCCTGGGACGTCGCCCAGGAGCCCGTTCGCCTCCCCGTCGGCTCGACAAAGAGCTAGCTCCTGAACCTGCTTCGCACCCAACTCCCAGTTCCCGCCTCGGCCAAGAAGACGACGGGGACTTTTCGCCTCGGCCGCACCATTCGGCGCCAGAAGCTCGACGCCGCCACCCTGTTCCTGACGTTTGGCGGTACGGTCATCCCCCTGGGCCCCAAGGAGGAGGACTGGCACTACCGCAACGCCATCACCAAGACGGACCTCCTCGAGCGCACCGAGGGGGAGTGGTATCTGATCAAGGAGATGATTTCTGCGTCGAGCGGCTCGCTCAAGTGCTTCATCGTCATCCGCGGTGAGGCGCCCTCGAACAGGAAGTCGTCTGGCTGGTGGTTCAGCAGCCGCTCTTGAGCGACCCCAGCACACACACCTCAAGCCTGTCAATGCAGAGAATCTCGCTCAAAGATACAAGGTCAAA
Organism: Fusarium protoensiforme; assembly: GCA_011320165.1. NCBI lineage: Eukaryota > Fungi > Ascomycota > Sordariomycetes > Hypocreales > Nectriaceae > Fusarium > Fusarium protoensiforme. The sequence goes on from JAANQP010000207.1 coordinate 83,743, forward strand.
GACTTCGGAAAAGGGGATAAAGGGCATCTTTCCGGACATGACTGACTATTTGACAATGGGGTTACTCGCATGTAAAGAATGACATGTTGTGGTGGAACTTGTGGTTTGGTCGAGAATTAGGGAATACGTGCAAGGGAACTCAACTAGTATTGAATGGGATAAGCTGTCTGATATCTTAAATGTGAATACTAGGCTGCTGTCTTTTGCGTCGCTGATGAATGTATGACTACTACTTGCCTACCACGCATCCATGGCGTCTAACTGCTCCAAGTTGACAACCCTCATCATAAACACACATCACACCCCGGCAACATAACAAGTAACTTTGGGCGAGCAAAAAGATATTAAACTTCTGCTATGCAAATGCCTCTCTGTTAAACAGCATCAGCAACGCTACCAAGTAACACTGCTTCAACCACCCCCAGATCGGATGCAACGACACAATAAGACCAAACGCCATAGTTAGCCTAGGTATAATCTGAACAAACCCTTGATATCCACGCGCCCCTAGACTGCTCATGAGCCAACCTCTTCCTCTCCATGGATCTCTCTCTTGTCTTTGGTACTTGGTATAGCACACCCTTTCATAACAGCAGCATGCCCGATCCAATCCTCTGTCTGTGTAAACTCCCCCGCCCCTAATCCCAATACACCGGATTGCTTGCTGGGTGTCTTTTCAAAACAAGGAAAAGAAAATACTGGTCAAACGCAAAAGTAGTCAGGGCTTCCGACGCCAACCCGTGCCGTGAGCCTCTGTAGTCGTACACGAGTAACTGCAACTCCGTTACCCAAATTAAAGCCCCTTTCGCCTCTATCCATCCACCCTGCCGCTCGAGAATCCGAATATGGTGGCATCGTCAATCGTCGTGATGCCCATCTCCAGCCAACACCTGCGCGCCCTGCATCCCTGCCGTCAGTCCACCGCGGTTTGGCTGTTCCAAGGGCAGCCGAGTAACCCATAGTGTGCCTCGTGCAGGCTTCTCAAGAGCATCCACCATGTAATAACCACAAACACGGCCAGGGGTAGGGCATCGTGACAACAGCGAGCAATAGCGCCGAACCATATGCTTTCCAATCTCCCAAATCCACAGGATTTTCCAAGAGCCAAGTCCAGAGCAAAACCAACCTCGCAAAGACGCCGCCATGCAACATGATGCATAATGAAAAAACAAGGAGCTGCAACACGCCTATTCTGACGCCTGCCGCTTATAAACAAGTTCATCTCGTCCGACGTTTCTACGCCGGCGGGTTGCCCTTGAGGCGCTTCGTCATACGCGGTGTGGGAGGCTTCGCGTTGCGTGGCATTCCGTTTGTGGCCGGTGTGGGAGCCCCAGATCCGTCCTCTTCTTTGACTGCCGAGGGTCTTCTTCGCTTATTCGAGGCTGGCGATGTGTTTGCGCTGGGCCCGCTTGAACCAGTGCCCTGTTGGCTGTGCTGCATCTGCATTCCAGGGGCCTGCATGTGACCAGGTGCCGGGCTTCCAATGTGAGGCGATCCAGGTAGGTTCATGTGTACTGCGGCTGGGCTGGCACCCATGGGAAATTGTCCGAAGCTAGGTGTACGGGCCCCCGGGGGCATCGGCTGTCCGTTCATGGCGGGAGGGACTCCGTTGATTTGTGTCGCGACGTACTGTTCGAGAGCCTGATAAGGTCCGAGGCCGGGATTCGAGTGGAAGAATCCGAACAATGGGTTCATCTGTCCCATCACTTCAACAATCTGGACGTAATTTATTAGCCTCACTCTTCACTTACGCTGAGTGAGCCACCCCTACCTCAAGAAACTGGAAAACGGCTTGTGTTACACCCTTGCTGTTGACTGCAGCCTCAGGGAGATCCACAAGAACCTCGGGAGGCTGGGTCTGAGGGGACTTGAGTTGTCGGCCCTTGCCCTTCTTGGATAGTTCTGGCGACTTGCCGTCCTGTGAGTTAGCCTTGTGCCAATCCTTCATCCACATGTGGGCGGGCTTCGCGGCATCGATGACCTGCTTTCGCGAGATGTATTCTTCGTGGCTGGTGGTTAGGAACTCAAAGAGCTCGATCTTCTGCTCAGCGTCAAACTGCGCCCGAAGTGTTCCGCTCGCAACGAGCTACCGACCTAGTCAGTCTTGGTTTTCACGCAACACGGGAATGCAACTTACGTGGGATCCTGTCTCGAACCAGTACACCAGACTAGCCTTGGAGTTTTCTATGCAGTGGCAGTCTCCAGGCAGAGGTCGATCTGTTACGCCCTTGTCCATGATCAATTGCATGTTCTTGACGCCGCTGCCAAAGTGAGTATGGAAGTATCGCGCGATGGCGGGATAGGCAATCTCGTATTGCTTGTCGGTTGTATCCTCGGCGTCCGTGATGTGCAGTGAGTGTCGGAAGACTCCATTTTGCGAAAAGAATCGAGCGACGAATGCGTTCCAGTAAGAGAGATCATCTCGACCCTTGGAGCCCTGTTGATGGATTGTCAGGTTGAAAGATTCCGCGACCGCGTGAAATGAGGACTTACCGGATATCCGCTCAGATGCTCGCTGAACTGCATAAGCTTCAACAAGCACTGGCCCTTCATGTTATCCCTCCGCTGCTGCTGCTGCATCATCGAGTTCTGTATCGCCAGCTGCTGCGCCGCCGCATTCATTTGGTGCTGCTGCTGCGGTGTCGGAGGCTGCGGCTGAGGTTGCGGCTGAGCCTGTGGTTGAGCCTGGGGCTGCGCCTGGGATTGGGCGGGTGTCTGGGGGACCTGCGGCTGGCTATGACCGGGCGGCATCTGGTTTGGCTGGGCCGGAGTCGAGTTGGGTGTTTGGGCTGGAGTTTGGGGACCAGTGGGAGCTGGGGTGCCGGCCTGAGATGATTGCTGAGGGGTATGCTGGGGCTGCTGACCAGGTTGTTGTGGTTGCGATTGAGGTTGTGGCTGAGGCTGGCCTTGAGGCTGCTGGCCCTGTTGGTTCGCCATCTGATTCTGGAGGGAAGCGGCAGCGAGCTGATTCTGCTGCATATTCTGCATGCTCTGAGCATTCATCTGCATCTGCTGGTTTGGGTTAGGGCCACCCTGCATCTGCTGCTGAGCATGAGCCGCTTGCTGCTGCTGCTGCTGATGTTGCTGCTGCTGGAGGGCAAGCTGTTGAGCCATGATAGCTTGGGCTTGAGGGTGTTGCTGTCCCTAGATGTGTTAGCCTACAATGAGCTGCGCGTTCGCGTATCGCTTCCACTAACCGGACCCATTCTGGCAGCCCTCAGCTGGTGAAGTTGCTGGGGGTTGAGATTCATCTGGGCCATGTTCATGGGCATGCCCCCCTGCGCCATGTTGGCCTGGAAGGCTTGCTGAGCCATCAGGTGTCGGGCCTGTTGCTGATGTTGGAGGAGTTGCTGCTGGCGCATCGCAGCGATCGCTTGCGGGTTACCGACTGTGGAGGAGCAAGATTAGCGGGTGTGAAACAAGGACAGTGCAGAGAGATACGTACAGTGCTGTAATTGCTGCTGCTGGAACATTTGTTGTTGCGCGGGATTGAGGTGCTGCAAAGCATGAGCATTTGGGTTCGCACCCGGCGGCATACCGCCCATCAAGGCAGGGTTTACTTGTGCTCCGGGAGCAGAGACCATGGGTCCGCCAAACTGATGAGGCATCCCGGCGTTGGGAGCGCCTTGCTGGCCTGGGTTGTGAGGCATGCCGGGGCCCATAGGGTGGCCGGCGACACCTGGATGCCCCATACCGGCGGGATGCCCAGAGAAATTTGGGCCCATACTGGTTGCCATCATGACTGACTGGTCGGGTCGACTATCCACGGTGTGGATATCGACAGGCGCGTTGGAATACTATCGCATGCGCTGGCGTTGAGCAATGGCGATGACCGGGCTGTGGCCTCGGACGCGGATGCGAAAGCCGATGGTTGGGTATTGGGTGGCGGAGGTGATCTATCCTGTTTCGCGTGTCGCGACGGGACAGGGTCGGGGGGCCCAATGCGATAGCGGTCGAATCCGGCTGGGTGAGGTCGGCGACGGCAGAACAAAGAAAGAAGAAGCAGGAAGTCTCTATCAAGATGCGGATCGGCAAGGCGAAAGGGATCGACGAGGCATCGGCGATGGTCGAAAAAAAAAAAGAGGTTTGGGTTGGATTGGTGTGTGGTGTGGTTTCGCGATGGATGCGGATAGACAAGAGAAGTGGCCGACGGGGGGAAGACCGGACGGCAGAGCGAATGAGGTGACGATGGGGCGAGTGGCACGTCACGGGATTCCAGAGGTCGAGACCGGCGGACGGATTAGAGGAGCAAGACGGACGTGGCCGCCGTGGTGGTGAAGAGCGATGCCGAAAAGCAAGGCGGATTGATGAGAAAAGAGGTTGATTGTCGGGAAGGGTTCCAGGGGAATGGATGCGAAAGACGCGGGAGTGCGATATGCCACAATCAGACAGCCAGACGAGACGGGAGGGCGATCCGCTTTCAGTGCTTGCTTGGTTGCTTGCTGGGCTGGGCTGGGC